>JAGFZM010005392.1:13104-32312 GCA_017657215.1 Limnothrissa miodon | reverse complement strand
TGTACAGTAGCCATACTGTATGTTGAAAACTGAGGCTTAGCTTAACCCTAGCATGCAGTGTGATTGAACAAAATAGTGTCATCCAGTTTGTTGGACTTTAACACAGTGGCATAATTGGTCTCTCTGCTATTTTACAGGCAGAGCAGAACTGTGTGACTGTATCTCCTAAAGAAGCACAGGACTCTGGGAAAGTGGAGGACCTGTCGCCCCTGGCCATGTGGGAGACAGAGGTGCAAACGTATGAGCTGCTGAAGGGTGAAGACGGTCTGGGCTTCAGCATTTTGGACTATCAGGCATGTGGCTGAGTCTCTTCACAAACATAGCCACCATTACCCATAGGCTATACGCAAACCACACACACAACAGTCAGACAGACAGACAGACTTTCACCTATTGCAATGATTGCACTTGTTCTCATAGATGATTTGTTTCCTTTTGATCGATGAAGAAAGTTGTGTTTACAATTAAGAAGCACTTTATCATTCATATGATGTCTGGACTACACACTTAAATATATAATAAACATCAGTTGTTTATTTTAAATTAAAACTGCCTGACATTTTCATGCTGTTCAATATCAATTAATCTAGAAATTGAATCCAGCTTGTTTTCCGTTCTTTCCTTCCTGGCCAGGACCCTGAGGACCCGGAAAAGACTGTGATTGTGATTCGCTCGCTGGTTCCTGGTGGACTGGCTGAAAGGGATGGCAGGTTGTTGCCAGGCGACCGGCTAATGTTCGTTAATGACACAGACCTTCGCCATGCCTGCTTGGACCATGCTGTTCAGGTGCTGAAGAGTACCAGTTATGGCATCATACGGATTGGTGTAGCCAAACCTTTGCCAGTAAGTCAAACATTTGGAACCCAGATTCCTATGGTAACAGTAACTCCTGGTGGTTGAGAAGGGCGGATCACTAAGGCCATTTTTAAATTTATGTTTGTATCGTGCAATACAGATATGTATCATGTGCAGTGTAGATATAAGGCAAAGCAAGGCAAGGCAAGGCAAGTTTATTTATATAGCGCATTTCATACACAAAGTAGGCAGTTCAATGTGCTTTACAAAGATCAAAATAAAAACATAATGGATAAAATAAAGTAAGAAAACAAACAAATAAGATTAAAGGACAGAGTAAAAAGTTAAAAAGAATAAAAAGTTAATATATAATATATAATACATAGTGGTTAGTGGTTTAGATATGGTTTTGATTATTTATTTAACTTAGGCCACACCAATAAAATTAGTTGGTTCTCGGATTCGCCGCTTCAAAAAAATGCAAAATGAAATAAAAATAAAATTGAATTCGAACTCACACAAACATAAAAAAACACCGTGGCTGATAGCTATAATACTGAAATAAGCATGCTGCGTTCACATGACGTTGAAAACCAATCAAATCGCGCCTTCTACTTCAGAGCGCAAGAGACAAGAGACATGATATGAGGAAAGATGCCGGTGGATCCTGCTAGGCCAGTGTTTGCAATTATTAGAATATTTTATCAGAAGAGAAAAACATTTGACAAGTGTATTGAAATTAAAGAGGATGAGAACTTTGCGCAGTTGTAGGCTACTCACGGTGCCGAGAGCAGTCTGCTTGTGCAACTCTGTGGAGGTGAGTTTGATATTTCAATGATTGAGAGGCGAAAAAAAAACATTCAAAGTGTTTCGCCTTCAAAATCAATCAATAACTAAATGAATAGCATGTGCCTACACACTCACATCCTTGCGCGCGCACACACACACACACGCTTCTCTTTTTCATGCAAAGAAAATTGTCTCTTTTCTAGATTCACGTGACTGCACGTTGATGAATATTCATCTCCGTTACGCTGATCACGAATTTTTAGTCACTATCTAATTGCTGGTGAATCAATGCGATTTTGACGTTCTAATGCCCTGTGATGAACTGTGACAAAATGAGTTTGAACGTAGGCTACAGCAGCCTAGACGTAGTCTACATTATATGTATACCTCAATTCCACAGCCAGCTTGCTTGGTGCTTAGATTCTTAAACTCATAAATAAATGACAAACCGTCAAACCTTTACATGACATAGAATGACAGAATTATGAACTTGTACATTGCCTAAAACCTGCATGACAAAAAGTGTGCTGTGAGGTGTCAAAGTTAAGTTTATAAATTAGGCCACATTTAGTTTTTCCTTAACACATGAGTAAATGTCTTTAATGAACATTAACTGTGAATGTGCTAATTTACCTTCAGAACATTTTTTTATTTTTATTTTTTATTTCGCTCGCTCGCTCCATATTTTTCCTGAAAAAATCAGAGAACCAACTAATTTTATTGGTGTGGCCTTACTTTAGCTCATTACTTTATAAACTTCATTTTATGCAATTATTAAGGATACTCACTAAAGGCATCTTTATATTTATGTTTGTTTAAAGTGTTAGATAGAAATGATTGTGTATTGTCTACTTCCTAATATTTTTTTTAGTTTTTGCCCAAATCCCCAAACAAGTCTCTGTTTCTTATTTTGTAATATTAGTAATGTATGTGAATGAATATTATTATTTGTTGGCCATCTTTTAATATTTGAATAACAATTTTTAAGTCCTTGTAAATAGTTGGTTGGATAGTAAGTTAGATAGTTAGTTATTTAGTTAGTTGCATAACATTGCCATTATCTTTAGTTCTCTATATGAGTGTGCATTGAATGAAAGATAAGTTTGGTCTGATTCCCCATATGTTCTGGTGCTATATTTGGTTTGCATGTTGTGTACATGTGTAAGTGGTCTTCCATTGGCTGGTCGTTTTTTTGTTGTTAGTCGTGGCTTAGAAACAGGCAAGCCCGTGTCTGGTTGCAGGCACGTTTGAATTTTTAATGCCACTCAGAGTGAACACAATACTGCCTCTGTGTGTGTGTGTGTGTGTGTGTCAGCTCCTGGAGGTTTATTATTGAGAGCACATCAGACACCTTTTCTGCCTCCTCCAGCCTCTAGCTCCTCGCTGGTTATTACTGTTGAATGGAACACTAATGATTTGTTTATTTGTTCCCTTGCGACCAGTGTGATTGTAATGCAACAGAATTGCCAACTGAGAGCAGCGGTGAGGCCCAGGAAGGCAAAGCAGAGAATGACCTCAGACACATGTCTGTCCTAACCAGCAACAGCACCACCACACAGGGAGACAGCCTGAGCCCCTCATCAAAGGTAAAACCGCTTTCAACAAGCTGAAAGAGAGCCGTCTTGTTTTCTTTTTAGCAGCACATCATTCAAGCAGGGGAAAGGAGTGAAAATGGCCACCATTTTGCAACTTCAAAGGTAGATAAGGAGTCGTGTTGACCTGGTGCCCCCCTGATATTGAGACCCAATTGTGTACAGAAAGTGTGTGCTTTCCTGCAATGCTTTTCTGTTACAGCGGGTATTGGAGTGGACGGAAAGAATGGTGTGTTTGCACGGCACCTAATCTGGTCTTTGAAGGGAGAATGGGTTGCTAGTGGAAAGAGAAAGTGCGGGTTTGCTAGATCAGTCACAAGAGCGTGGGATCTGATGACTCTTCCCTCTTTACGTCAAACTTCAGCATGAAACATGATGTGCTGTGTGTGTGTGTGTGTGTGTGTGTGTGTGTTTGTGTGTGTGTGTATGTATGTGTCAGTATTGTACAACCTCGTTGCATTACGATGTTGGTTGCACATGTTTTTGTGATGTTTCATCGTGATGTTGCCTACTTTTTGTGCAATTTGTGTGGTTGCTGAGTCCATGTTATGTTTGTTTTCATCTTACTCTCACTCAGTAGCCAGTAGCCTACTCCTGTCCATGGGTAGCTTCGGGCTAAGAAGCCTTTGCTCCAATGAATCATTATTAGCCTGTAGGTTGTCCAGTTAAACCCTTCACGGGTGACTGTCATTTCTACGGAGGCTGGAATGGATCCACGGTCTTTGGATCACCTAAAAAAGGCTAATTCGCTAACTCCAACGACTCCACGCCTCCTTATGTTTACTTCCCTTTTTATACATTTAGGCAGCAAAGCACATCTAACATACTGAGTTCAATGCTTCACATTATTCATTTACACCATTGCTGTACTTATATTCAGATAATACCTAATGCTAGTTAAATTCCGAAAACAAGTCCAATCCAGCAACATCTGTATGGTTGCCGTGTGGATAGAAGTAAACAGAGTGTTGAACTGAATGTGAGGAGGTGAAGGGATCTGACACTATGAGATAGCAAAAGAATAATCATGCACTCAACCCTCTCCTGGATGACACTGATAGATATATAGATTTACCATTACTTTTGTTATATGTTATATGATAATTATACAATTTATTATGAATGTTAATGTTTTTGTATTGTGTTGTATTGTATTGTAGTTTTAGTGCAGTGCTTGATAATGGTGGTAATTTTAGACAGCTTGTTTCCCCACAGCCGTCCCCAAAGGAGGAGAAGGTCAGAGGTCATCTGGGCGGCATGGAGACGGCTGGCAGACGTTTCGCCGCCACGACTCCTGGCAGCAGCGGAAGCAGCTTTCAGAGGACTGTCACCGTTGTCAGGGGCAACACTAGCCTTGGTATGTGGTGGGTGTGCTTCCTGGTCCTGGTGTTTCTGTGTGTGTACGTCGTCAGCATGGCCACCCTGGCTAGCGTGGTGGCCCTCAGTGATGTGTGAGCTTGTGCATCCGTGTGTGAAGGTGTGTGTGAGCGCTTGCAACAGTTGTAAATGCTATTTATTCATGGAGTACGACAAGTATAATTGGGGGAATGATCTTTTTAATCAGATTGAATAATATGCTATGGAGTCAATGTCAAATTTGTAAAGCTTTTTAATTTGACAGTGTAACAGTTTGATACTAAACCACAGTGACAGACAATTTATAAAACTTCAGAGTTTGATATGACGTAAAGCTTTAAAGTTTAGCCTTAATTTAAATTGGCTTTTATATGAATTGAAATTGCAACGATGTAATTGAACACTTCAAGAGTCAGTAAGAGTCTTATTGTGTAATTCCAATCCTCTTTTCTGATGTCCAAAACCTTTTTATTTGTACATAGTGTAGTGCTGTGTTTTGGCATTGGGAACTAGCCAATGGTGGTTGCTGAAACCCAGTCATACAGATCTGCACAGTGAAACAGTGTGTGCAGGGAGTTTCCCATTCTAATGGCTGAGAGACAGAGGCTATGGCCCCCTAGAAGTGTGATTATCCTCAATGACTACACGGCAGCCGAGTCCTCTTTTCCTTTTCTGCCAGTCTGGCGTTTTCTTATACTAATTTGCTCGGTCGCATTCCGCTAACCTCCTGAAAGACGGAGGTCAGAGGTCACATTCCCCTAACCTCCTGAAAGGTCAAGAGGTCAAGTTGCCCACATCCATATGTAATTTTTTAGGGAAATGTGTTCGTTCCGGCTCGCCACTCTACTGCTGTTCCCTGCTGATGTATTTGAAACTCAAAATAGCGAACTCTCGACCATTGAGGTTCTGTGACCAGCTTAAGTGGTGCTGGTCTCAGAACTGCACTGCTCTACACAGGAAATAGACTCAGGGCATCTGGTCCCAGTTGAAACTTGAAACAGTGAACTCTCTCGCCATTGAGGTTCTGAGACCAGCTCAAGTGGTCGGTGAATCGTTAACTGTGAATTGTGACGAAAATAGAGCAGTAATAAGCTGCAGAGCGCAGTCGCAAAGGGGAAATTCTGCCTTGTGTGGCATGGAAACAGTACCTGTTGGCAGAGCTGCCGGCTTTGGCCGCGGAGACAGACTCCCACCTGCCTGTCTGTAGAGGAAGGTGAGATAGTGCTGCTGCTGTGGTTGTGGGGGGCAGTGATTGTGCTGTGATGGTGGGGGTGCTGGTGGTGGTGGTAGTGGTTGTCTGAAGCTCAGCCAAAGAAATAAAAGCTCCTTTGCTCTGTCAGCGTGCGAGGGCAGCAGACAGGCCGCCAGTGGTGACTGGTTCTCCACTACGCAACGCAACACAACGCCCAGCTTGTGCCCACGCCAACTGTTCATCTGAAATCAGGGGGAAGAGAGTTTGCTTTGTTTTGTTTTTTTTTGCACACGCTTTTATCCACAGCAACATGGACTCCTGTGGACAGGTTTAGGAACAGATCCAACGCAGGTGAACTGGTTGTCAGGCCGCCCCCGGGGGTTTTCACTTCACCTAATAACCCAGCATCCTTTTGATAGGAAGAGTGGGATCATTATGCACCTGACCACAGTGGGAGACATGGCTGCTGCTTTTATTAGAAGGATTAAAAACAATCTGGCTGATTCCAGTTCAGTAAATGTCGCTGCGCACATAATGTGTGTGTACCTTATCAAGGGCGTGATCATTATTAACCTTCCTCTCGGCTGTTTCTAGTAGTAGCTAAATAGACATTCAAACTGCGTAATTGCTGTATTTTACATTGACCAAAGTGATATAGGATCAGATGCTCATTGTCTTCTACCATCTAAAGAGGAGCGTTCAACTAGCTTTAGTTTTCTTTGTAGCAGTTTTATGTAGCAACAATTTTGGTCAGTCGCACCATTTTTTTTTGTCTAAGCTCTCCATCGCTACTATCTAGTGTGCACCCGTGTCTCGTATCCTGCTAAAGTTGGCTTGTGTCTCTCAGACACAACAACAGCTTATCCTGAGCCTTGCGAGAGAATGCTCTGCTGGCAGAAGTTTGCAGTACTGTACGTTGTCCCTTTGGCGTGGCGGCCATTGAAGAATGCTTGATCCCCTGCCCTTACTACTGTGGTCACATGGCCCTCTTCTGCTTGAAATGCAAGAGGAAGGAAGGTATTTGGCAACCACCATCTGGCAGTTTTCTGATAGGTACAGGATCACCTGTTACATCAGCATCACACATTACATCATCAAGTGATGTCACTTGTACTGACTGAGATAAGAGAGTAGTTATCAAATGAAATTGGTAGAATAAAATAAAATGAAATAGAACAGAGTAGAGTAGATTAGAATAGATTAGCCTTCCACCAGATCAGATTAAGCCCTGTCACTGTTAAAGACTGAAAGAAATGTACAGGCCAATCCTTTGTGCGGCATGACGTGTGTTTCTCTTGCCTTGGGTATTGTCAACTATAGCATGATCTGTCTTTTTGTAATGTCTGTATGTCTACCAACATAATGGTGGAATTCAAAAGTGGAAATGCTAAATTACTGTATCTATAAGCTTGGATTGGACTGATTTAATTGGCATGCACTGCTCATTTGTTTTGAATTCTGCCATACAGCACAACCACTTGTGAAGCACTTTAAAACAAAAAAAGGGCTTGATTGCTTTCTCAATTTGGTCTGTTTTGGAAAAAAAAAAACAGAATGGCTAAGATCTAAGAATAAAAAAAATCTGGCTGGAAACTAAATTCTTAGCGCTGTTCACCGTGACGACTACATTGGAGTGCGACACAGTGGTTGATTCTGTTTTTTACACACTCTGTGTTTGTCTGTGCTTTGGTTTGTTCTTGTTGCTGCATTGTAACACACTATGATGGAATTGTAATTTGAATGTATGAGGGGAATAAAAACACTTATACAAAAATCATAATAAATGATTTGAAACAAACAGAACTTTGATGAATATCAAATCAGTTATCCGTCTGTGCATGGCTGCTTTCTTGTGTGTTTTTGCATGTCCTTGCTTGTATGCAAAGGCCTTTCCGATGCACTGCATATAGTGTGTTTCAATGGGGGCTGTGCAAGTGTGCGTTGTTTGTGTGCGTGACTGCGTGTGTTTGCATGGTCATGGTTGTGTGATGTGTGTGTTTGCATGCTTGTGTGCCTACTCGTGAGAACATAACACAGCAATAAGAGGAACAAAAGTATCATGTTTTTATGAGTATGTGGGGTTTACAGTTTTTTCAATTGTTTACACACAATTTTGAAAAGTGGGTTAATTTTTTCTAAATATAATCACAATTATCCAAACACCACACTCAATTTGCAGAATTCCTAGATTGCTTGCAAAATTACACACTTAAGTCAAAATATACACACTTCAGACAAAACATACACATTTCAGTCAAAACATATACACATATTTGTGAAAATGCTATTAGTTTTCATTTAACCAACACAGACCTCAATGATCAGACACTATTGCAGACAGTTTCACACTGCTGTGATAAATAAAAAACACATTTGTAAAAAACTAACCCACAACAAATGACAAACCCACAACATTCTTCATGAGTTTGAGATACAGGGAGAATGTACACAAATAGGCCTACTATAAACTTACCAAGCACTGCACAACACTGATGCTGCAAACTCAATATTTCAAGTATTTATTTAAATTCAGCAGTATTTCTTACCATAATCAGTTACAGTAATCAACCAATAATGAAATCAGTGAAACAGATTTGGTCCTCGTCTTCTTTGTTCAGATTTTATCAACTCTTCAAGTCCTTCTCTACCTCTTCCTCTACCTAGGCCTCTTCCTCTATCTCTTTCTCCTCTTCCTCTACCTGGGCCTCCTCATCTACCTCCTTCTCCTCTTCTTCTACCTCCTTCTTCTCCTCTTTGATCCCTCTCATTCTCACTCTTCTTCTAGCTCCTTTCATTTTTGATGAATACAGGTGAACTCACTTGCTGCCTTTTATAGCACACCTGAGTGCTGCTTTTTCAAATTAGCACATGTGTGCTTCCACACCTTGTGGATGTGCTTATCCAATTTGTTCATTAGTGTGGTCATTGGCAATCCGGGGCTTTGTAATGACAAGGAAGTAACCTCACAATCCTTATCTGTGTCTAAGGTGCCGAAATGTGTGTAGAGTTTTACAAATCACTTTATGTAATGTTTTGCAAAAAGAGTGAAGGAGACATTGTGTGTAATGTTGTGCAAATCTGTGGTGGTGTTTTACTCCTTGTAGTAGAATTTTGCAAATTGTGTGGAAATTTTTATTTTAGAGTGTAAACAATCGTAAAAAAATGTAAGAGGGAACAGTGCAGACGTAACCTGGTGTAGTTAACAGGTAAATCGGTCTGTTTGTTTGTGTGTGTGTGTGTGTGTGTGTGTGTCTGCACATCGGCTTGAGTGTGTGTGTGTGTGTTTCTGTGTGTGTCTGCGTGCGTGCATGTTTGTGTGCATATGTATGTGTGTGTGAGTGTGTGTTTGCATGCACATGTGTGTGTGTGTGTGTGTGTGTGTATGTTCGGCAGGTATGACAGTGAGTGCATTAAAGGATGGTTCAGGCATTATAATCCGCTCAGTACTGAGTGGCGGCTCCATCAGTCAGGATGGGCGCCTGTGTGTGGGGGATGGCATCGTGGCCATTAACGGAGAGGCCACCACCAACCTCAACAACGCCCAGGCCAGAGCTATGCTCCGCCGACACTCTCTCCTCGCGCCCGATATCAGGTATACGCACCTACATCCACATGCACCACAACAATCCACCACCCACTAATCTAATCTAATCTAATCTAAAGCATACAGTATACGTGCACATGCCTGTCAGGGAATCATAGATATAAAACAAAGGCAGCAAATGAAGTGGAGCCTACATACCAGACCTGGGCATCTTATTGCTCCTTAATTCATATTTATTTACAGAATGTTGTTATACCTCTAATTACCAGTCGCAGCTTATTAAAATAATGTACTGGTTTTATAAATTAAAGGTAGGGTCTACGATTCTGAAAATCACTTGAGCCTCTGAGACAGATTTGAAAAAAGCATCCCGCCCCCCCAAACCAAATACCTCCCCTCAGTGTACAACGATTCGTTCACAAAGAAGGGTACGCGCAGAAGGGGAGGGAAAAGCAGATTTCAGTTTGATAGATTCTTCAGAATCCAATCATACTGAACTGTCCGTTCATTATGATTGGATAGTGTTTTTCCTGGATTGATCGTTCTAGAGGCCACTAAAACTTTTAATTTTTGTGTCAAAACTTTTAATTAATTGGTTGCAGCGGGGGTGTGAAGAGTATTTCAAGCAGTATGTTAAAAAGTGCATGCTCCAAAAATCGTAGACCCTACCTTTAATTAAGAAATTAATATTGAGCAGAATTTAGTTTATCATTGGTTCAGCCCTCACACAACACAGTTCAGGTTTGTCATGTTTTCCCCCTGGAGAAATGAATTGCCCAGTCCTGTTATATACTGGAGTGAAGCCTATATTTTAATGCATCATATACAGTACATGTCGTGAATGGTAAATGAACTGCAGTTCTATAGCTCTGTTCTACTCCTACTAGCACTCAGAACCTCATATTGACCTTCCAGTGGCAGAGGCAGCCATGCGAGGTGCCAGCCCATCACTGGGTTCAGCATCTTGCTGAAAGACACTTTAATGGGGTCATAGGGAGCGGGGCTCGAACCTGCACGCCTCTGGTTTCCAAATGGCATCTCTACCACCTGTGCCATCATCACATAGTGAAGCCTATACATCACATAGCGAAGCCTATTGATGCATTAGTCGTTATATACACATAGTGAAGCATATTAATTCTCATCAAGAGTGCCGTCCGTGGTGAAAGGATAGGATTATTCTGGCACTGGCACTAATAGGGGGTCCTAAGGAACATTTGAATAATAAAAAAATCTATGTTTGAGGGCCCAAAGTTTCTAGTGTGTGTCTATATGCACAGAACACAGTTACTACATAAATTAGTGCTCACATATACTTACTATACATACTATACATACACATATACATATACATAATGAAGCCTAAGTACTGTATTAGTGCTCACACACTTTACATGTAGTGAAGCCTGTATAAGACCTCCCATAACAGGTGAGAAACCTATATATCCCACACATAGTCAACCCTGTATACAGTATTTAATGCTCATATATACATAATGAAGCCTACATATATTAATATTGCTTATATACACATTTTGGAGCCTATTAGTGATCACTTATACTTAGTGGAAATAAGAATTTACATGGTGAAATAATTTATGTGGTGAAACCTTCATTTCATAAACATGTAGTGAATGTGATGCATCTAATGTTCGCATACACATAGTGAATGCAAGGCAAGTATTTGCATAGACACGTAGGACATCATGCATGTATATTAGTGCTTATATACACTTAAAGGCGCTCTAAGCGATGCTGTTTCACGTCACTTCTTGTTGACGTTCGAAGTATTGTCAAACAAAACGGAGGATGGCCATCTCCTCCCCCTCCCTCCCATGCCTCCTGAAAGACTCATGAACGTGCATTTCCTTCTTGTGGTTAATTGGCTGGAACACTGTTATGTTTCGTTTCTTATGCTAGGTTCGCCCACTGTGTTTTTTTGCCATTTGTGGAGCCTGGGCTGTCTACAGAGACCGTGCTTTTTTACAGTGTGTTCAGGGGACAGGCAGCTAGCAGATTGTGAGGAGATGTTTGCTGTATGTAACAACACATTTTTTAGTCCTAAAAACGCGTCACATCGCTTAGAGCACCTTTAATGAAGCCTATGCATTAGTGGTTATATACAGTAACTTGGCATGTACATCCATTTTAGCACACACACACACACACTCTCTCTCTCACACACACATACACACTCACACCCGATTGCCAGTTCTGTGAGAGGAGAAAGTCTGTACAGCTCTGTTTGCATGTGAGCTGATGTGAAGTCTGGTGAAATCAGGTGAAGTCTCTTCAGCAGGATTCAATAGTGACATCCTCTTCCTAATAATAGCGGTGTGTGTGTGTGTGTGTGTGTGTGTGTGTGTGTGTGACATTATGAAGCACCATGAACACTGGTACTTTTACTCATGAGAATTAAGCTATGTATTCCTACCAAGGAAGAGATGAATTGACTAGATTGACCTTTGAACTTTGAGCATAACCGTCTGGTTCTGTCAACAGGTTGTTTGTTTGTTTACTTTGAACCTGCATTGTGTTTCAGATATCCATACTGTACACTGTATACATATCTCCATGTTATGCATTCTTACCTAATACCAGTATTGTTTTAACATACACACACACACACACGCACACACACACACAAACACATCAAAATCATCATCATCCTCCACGCACGGCATCATATCATTGCTTTCCTGTATGCCCATTTTAAGTGACATGCACACATGCAAAAATTCACCCACCCACACACCCAGCAAGACACACACACACACACACACACACACACACACAACCACTCACACACACACACACACACACACACAAACACTCAAACACACACACACAAACACACACACACAGACACACACATTCCATTGCTCATCATCCCATGCCTTGTGTGTTTCAGTGTGACATATGTTCCCGCTCCTCTGCTCGATAAACACCGAGCGGCTTTTGTCCAATCCAGACAGGAGGACTCATCCACTGCGCCACTGTGAGCATCATTCAGATGAATCACCATAAACGCTTCACAAATAAGCCACTCTTAGTAGCCAGCTGCCTTTTCAACACAAAGATTATCTTAAAAAACACTCCAACTCACACTCTAAACAAGCTTGACTAAACATACACAGTACATCTGGTGACAATGTCTTTGCAATATCTGTACCGTATGTTTTCATAACAGTTTCATAGTATCAGAATCATAAAATCCTAAAGAATGTTCTAGAATATTGCAGACATTACAGTGTTTTAATTGCCACTGTGTTATTGATGACTACCCACCCACTCCTATATGTCATTTTCCCAGAGCTCATTTAGTCAGTGACATACTCCCTGCTGTGTGCCAGTTTGTGTGTGTGTGTGTGTGTGTGTGTGTGTGTGTGTGTGATTGGGTGTCTTTATATCTGTGTTTGTGTTTGTGTGTGTGTGTGTGTGTGTGTGCGCATCTCTTTACATGTGTATGTGTGTGTTTCCATTAGCATATGTCTCAACTAGCCCCACCCTGTCACACACACACACACACACACACACACAGCAGCTCATGTCATTCCCAATAAGCACCTGAACACTGTGTGAGTAGGACCCAGCTGTCTGACGCCACCCTGTATCCCACAATCACTTGAGCCGCAACCCTCTCAATTGCAGGAAGAAGCTGGCAGAGCCTGTAAGAGCCAGGCCCACAGACAACCCACAGAGGAGAGAAAGAAGGGAGGAAGAGAAGGAGGAGGAGGAGAGTGATGGAGTGAGAGAGAGGCACAGTCAGAGCAGCAGTGAGAGTGTGGATGGGCAGGGAGAGAAGAGAGACGAACAGAAAAGAAGGGATGAAGGAGGGAAGGATGGAGGGAGAGACGGAGGGAGAGATGGAGAGCAGGGAGAAGGAGAAGGACAGCTGAGGCACTGGAGTACGCCAAGGAGGTAAGTCATAGGAACATCTGCTTCACAGACCAACAAGTGTGTGTGTGTGTGTGTGTCTGTGTGTGTGTGTACAGTATGTGTGGGTGTGTCTTGTGTGTTGTGTGTGTGTATGTGTACTGTAGGGTTAGCACTAACCCTAACGCCATATGTGTGTGTGTGTGTGTGTGTGTGTGTGTGTGTGTGTGTGTGTGTGCATGCATGCATGTGTGTGATTTTATATGCATCCACACATACAAAATGACTGCAAGCAACACAACATTTTGCAACTACACTTAATTTATGGAACGTCTGTTTACCCTAAACATACTTAACAAACATGACAGGCTAGAATACTGTAATGCTCTAGGATATAATTGCTTCAACTGTATCATGATTGGCAAGAGAACATCTACTGTAACAGCTAGTTAAATCCACTTGTATTGTTTTATAATGTTTTAAATATATCCCCTACCAACAGTCCATCACAGTGTGCTGCGTGTGTCTGTCTGTGTGTGTGTGTGTGTGTGTGTGTGTGTGTGTGTATGTGTGTATGTGTGTGTGTGTGTGTGTGTGTCTGTGTGTGTGTGTGTGTGTGTGTGTGTGTGTGTGTGTGTGTATGTGTGTGTGTGTGTGAGCAGAGTTAGAGTGTTCAGACAGGCTGGGAAGTCACTTGGCATAAGCATAGCTGGAGGAGGAAAGATGGGTAATCGCCTTAGCAACGGGGAGATGAGGCGGGGTGTCTTCATCAAACACATCACTGAGGACAGCCCAGCAGGCAGGAATGGCACCCTCAAGACTGGAGACAGGATCCTGGAGGTGTGTGTGCGTGTGTGAGTGTGTGTGTCTGTCTGTCTGTCAGAAAGAATATTCATCATTTAAATACACATCATGAGATGACTCATATTAAAAAGGCTGTGGAAAATAAGTGTTTGCTATGTGTGTGTGTGTGTGTGTGTGTGTGTATATGCGTGTGTGTGTGTGTGTGTGTGTGTGTGTGTGTGTGTGTGTGTGTGTATGCGTGTGTGTGCGTGTGTGTGCGTGTGTGTGTGTGCGTGTGTGTGTGTGTGTGTGTGTGTGTGTGTGTGTGATCAGGTGGCAGGGGTGGATGTACGTGATGCCACTCACGAGGAGGTGGTGGAAGTGATCCGCCGCTCTAGAGACAGTGTGGAGTTTCTACTACAGAGCCCGGTACACACACACACACACACACACACACACACAGACGGTCAAGAGTCATTAGTTACCTAATGGTTTACTCATGTGAGCTGTTGTCCTGTGTCCCATCACCATGCAGCAGGAATCCTCCACTGTCACAGACGGGAGAGAGACGTCCTTAGACACACACACACACTCTGACAGCAAGGTGAGCGCACACACACACACACACACACTCTCTCTCACAGGAATGTGAACACACACACACTCTCACAGCAAAGTGAGCACACACACATACACACACTCTCTGTAAGGTGAGCACATACACATACACACACACTCACAGGAAGGTGAGCACACACGCACACAAACACACACACACACACACACACACACACACACACACAGTAAGGTGAGCTCATTTATCATCACTGCTTTGTCTCTCCATGTGCATGGATATAATCACAAACACACTGAGAAACATACACCTTAAATACAGACACATCCTGCTGTGGTATGGCACAATGGAGTTGTACAGTACAGTTCATGGACAACTACAGTATAGCATACGTGGCTACTGGCTAACTGCTAACAGCTAACAGCTAGCGGCTAACAGTGTGCGTAACATGTTTCCTCTCCCTTATGCTGTATATGGCACAATGGAGTGGTACAGTAAGTGTACAATTATAGTATAGCATACTTGGCTAATTGCTAGCGGCTAACAGCTAAGGGCTAACAGTGCGCGTACCATGTTTCCCTTCCCTCATGGTCTCCTTCCTTCCTTCCCTTTAGGAATCTGAGGCCCAGTCTAGCCTTCTCCTTCGCCTCTCCCCAGCCAACCCTTTTACCCCAACCCCCTTTAAGGTTTGTAAACAACCCCCTTTAAGGTTTGTAAACAACCCCCTTTAAGGTTTGCAAACAACCCCCTTTAAGGTTTGTAAACAACCCCCTTTAATGGCCTGAACAATAGCATTGGTTGTACTGCACTGCATGTTTCATGTTTGTTTCAGCTTTAGCGGGGCGTTATGTGCCAGTTGAATGGTGTGGTGCTAGACCATGGGTGGGTTATAGAATTTGATAAATGGGCCGTGCCAGGAGAAGATGGATGTAGTGTTTGTGTGAAGTAATATAAGGGACACGTAAAGGCCATTTTATTTCACAGTTTTTGGCCTTTAATAGGTAGCAAAGCATGGATTTCAAAGCTCTTTTAAAAAATGCATTTATTAACAGCGGTAAAAAAGGGCTAACCCTATATTTAAAACAATTTAGACAGGTTTGGCAGTCCGGATTAAAAAGCCTAACAGGGCGTATAAGTGTCTGTGTGTGTGTGTGTGTGTGTGTTTGTGTGTGTGTGTGTGTTTTTGTGTGTATGTCTGTGTGTGTGTGTGTGTGTGTATTTGTGTGTGTATTTGTGTGTATGTGTGTGTGAGTGTGTGCGTGTGCCATTTGAATGGTGTGGCGCTACAGCTAGACTGATGACTTGTTTGATCTGTCTGTGTGATTTTGTCTCCTTGTCTCCTCGCAGGCGCCCTCGGGTGTGGCGGGGGAGAGGGTGACAGTGAGGACCCCCTGCGTGGCCCCCCCTCCCCCCAGTCTGTGTTCGGAGCCTCCGGGTCCGGGGGGATCACACACACAGACCGAAACACTTCCAGACGCAACGCAGACAGTTCCGGAAAGACCCGGCATGCCAGCCCAATTTGGAGCAAGCTGTGACGAGGAGCTTGTTGGCTTGTGGAGTATGTTAGCATGCTTGTGTGTGTGTGTATGTGTGTGTGTCTGTGTGTGTGTGTGTGCACGTGTTGAGGTGCCTGTGGGTGGGAGTACATTGTCATGCACAGATATACGTGTGTGTGTGTGTGTGAGAGAGATTGTGTGCCTGTAGGTGTGTATGTGCTGGGGGATGTGTACGTTGTCATGAACAGAAATGTGTGTGTGTGTGAGTGTGTGAGTGGGTGTATGTGCTGGGGGTGGTGCAAATTTTCATAAACAGATATGTGCATGTGCATGTGAAGGTGCCTGTGTGTGTGTGTGAGTGTGTGTATGTGTGTGTGTGTATGGGTGTATGTGCTGGGGGTGGTGCAAATTGCCATGAACAGATATGTGTGTGTATGGGTGTATGGGGTTATGTGTTGGGGGAGGTGTAAATTGTCATGAACAGATATTGTAAACTTCCACGTCTACTAGGGACGCCAACGGTGGGGTTCTTTAAGGTTCTTTATTTAATCAACAACTCAGAATAGTATAAGAAACACAAAATTCAATCTTTTCCAAGAATGTGGACGGGCCCACTGGCTACACTCTGTCCACACCACCTTTCAGGCTTCCTGCAAAACAAAACAGAACTGCCTTTTAGCAAAACTACTATTTTAACGCTCAGTGCTGTAGAGCCTTTGCTCATGGTGCTTTCTCTCTCACACACCCTCTCTGACTGATTCTTGTGTGTCTTCTGCGTTGGGTCTCCACAGCTTTCAGCTGTGCCCTGTAATCACCAATTGATAACTCCCGACCTCTCTGTTTCCCAGAGCGTTTCCCCCAGGTCCTAAAGACCTCCCAGCATAGCCCTAGCAAAGTACCTCCCTTCCACGACTTTGCCTAAGGGAATTCGGTGGCGATTAGCCTTAGTGGGAGCCCTAGCGTAGCTTGGGATACCACAATATGTGAATGTTTGTTTGTGCGTGTGTAATGCCAGGGGCGGGGTTAAGAGCATTCATAACAGCCATAATGGGACATTTAAGCTACAAAACAACAAGCAGCTAACCTTGACTTATGACTGCCCACATATCAACAATGTTTTTCTTTCTCTATCTATATGTCTGTGTGTGTGTGTGTGCATGTGTGTTTATGTGTGTGTGTGTGTGTCTGTGTATGTATGTGTGTGTGTGTGTGCGTGTGTGTGTGTGTGTTTATGTGTGTGTGTGTGTGTGTCTGTGTATGTATGTGTGTGTGTGTTTGTGTGCTTGTCTGTCTGTGTGTATATCCCACCCAGAGCGGATGCTGCAGCGGTATGGGAGTTTACCAGGGGAGCTGCTGATGGTTGAGCTGGCTCAGTGCTCCCAGGGGTTGGGGCTGGAGCTAGTGGGGAACAGGGATGGCTCGCGCTCCAACCTGGGCGTCTACGTCGGTGCCATCCTCCCCAACGGAGCCGCCGCCGCAGACGGACGCATACGAGTCGGTGATGAACTCCTAGAGGTCAGGGGTCAAATGGATGTCATCTGAAAACAAACATTTTCAGAGCCTTCAATTTGTGTGCACCATTGTGGATTATTATTGGTTCTGTTCTCTTGTAGATTAATGGACAGATTCTATATGGACGGAGCCATCAGAATGCCAGCTCCATAATCAGCAGTGCTGCAGCTAAAGTCACTATCATCCTTATAAGGTACTGAATCTTCATCCTCCCCCTTTTCACCTCAGTGACGGCCATTACACGAGTGACTTCAGAAGTCAGCATTCTGATTAAAGAAAAGATCAATTCAATCCAGTTCAATTTCATTTCATTTTAATTTAATTGTATTTATTTATTCATTTAATACAGCGCCTTTGTACAATAGTTATATCTCCTGGTGCTTCACAGCAAAGAGCAGCCAGAAACTCCCTAATTTTTCCATCTGTAGTAGTCTAGGAATAAACTAAAAAAAATGAGCAGATCCATGGCTCAAAGGGGCTAACCCAACTGACCAAGGTCATGCAGAGGTTTGCATCAGATCAGATCCGAAGTGAGATTAGCTTTGCAGGTAGTGGCAAACATCTACCATGCAACCACTGAAGTCCCTCTGTATGAGAGAGCCAAATAGTAGGCCAGTAAGATGCATCATGTATACTGTAGCAGACAATCACTGGCAGCCCAAACATGTAAGTAGTGTTTTAGAGTGCTGCTTCAAAGTCACTCGCTACTGCTGACGCTACTCTGCTCTGTTTGTTGGGCTGCGGGATATTTTTAACACAAAACGCTCTCTTCTCCTGGTGAGATCAGAGCTTGCTGTCTGAACATTGTTGTGTTTTTTCTGACACTAAAGTACATCTCTTCCAAAGTTAATTATATACATATTGTTTTGTCCTGTACATTCCACGCTTCTTTCAAAAATGTTTTGCTAGCAATTGAGTCATCCTAAGCACAATTTGTCATGCTTCTCCTCCTAACATAATTTGTTGTTGTTTGTAACCAGAAATAGGGAGGTCCTACAACACATAGCTCATGGACCAGAGGTGAGAATTACCCTTTATGTGTGTGAATGTACTGCATGTGTGTGAATGTGTGAATGTGAGACATACACTGTTAAGCACTTTGAGTGCTTGTAGGAATAGAAAAGCAACATATAAATGCAGTCCATTTACCATGTACCATTTACTTTATAGAAACTCTGTGTAGAAACTCTTTTATAGAAAGTCTGTATAGAAACTCTTTTATAGAAAGTCTGTATAAAAACTCTGCATAGAAGCTCTGTACCGAAACTCTTTATAGAAACTCTGTACAGAAACTTTATATAAACTCTGTTTAGAAACTCTTTATAGAAACTCTTTATAGAAACTCTTTATAGAAACTGTATAGAAACTGTCTAGCAGCTTTTCCTCTTCTCATGCCAGTTCTTGTCTGTCCTGTCCCCCTGTAGCGTGACGCTGTCTCCAGGGTCTCTCCATCCCCTGCGGACGGGGCTGTGCTGAAGGGTATCCAGCAGCATACCGCCAAACCCCCAATCAGCTCCAGCCAAAGCACCGGTCCCGCCTCTCATCACACGCCAGCAGCCAATCACACGCCTCTCTCCGCCCCCCGCGACGACTCCTATTGGCCCTCCCCTCCTCCCCCGTGCTTGGCCTCCAGCGACCCCCTGACCTGTCCCATCATCCCCGGCTGTTTGACCACCGTCGACCTGTGCAAGGGCCTCAC
>JAGFZM010005391.1:42306-65515 GCA_017657215.1 Limnothrissa miodon | reverse complement strand
AGATTTAAGGGGACAAAAGGAATAAAAGATAATAGGTGTCACATTTCTGGACAGACATGCTCCTTCAGGAAACATGACTTATGACACTAAAAGGACATTTTGACTGCTCCTGTCAGCACAAAAGGGACATTTACATGGACAATGAACACGTGTCCACTGTCCCTATGTGTCCGACAGAGGCGAAAATCACACAACATAAAAAAGGACATATTTACTGCATTGCTAATGCACACAGCAGCCATTCTGCAGGGTCGGTGAATGTAAATGGCGGCGAGCGCTGCTGAGCAGCCCCCACAGCTGTGTACAATATAAAGCTGTAATAATGGGACACTGCTGGACGGGATATGAGAGGATGCAAGCTGCTCTCTCTCTCTCTCTCTCTCTCTCTCTCTCTCTTGCTCTCTCTGGTGATGCCTCACACTTGGCCCTCTCCTCTCAGGATGATAACCATCATCACGAGCTGTTTTGTTTCCGTGGAGCCAGTTTGCATTAATAGAGCGGTAATCCTTCAAGGAATAGCCCCGGCCCAAAATACAGCTCCTCTTCCAACGCGCTGACAGAAAATAATCTCATGGTCCCTCGGCTTGATCCAGAGAGAATGCACATCATGAAAGTGAGTGAGTGTGTGTGTGTGTGTGTGTGTGTCTTTCTCTCTTTTTATATTGTAGACTGGAAGCAATACAGAGAGTTCATAACACTGACTAATCATATTCTACTCAGTAGTTATTTGTTTTTCAAAGGATTATTATTGTCACAGAAATGACTGGTTGTGTTATTGCTTTCTTGGAGGTTTGCATTCCGATTCCATGACAGCTTTTTCCAGCACAGCCCACAGGGAGTTCAACCAGCCAACGAGTGTGAGGCAGGCAGAAAGATACATAGATAGATAGACAGATATATAGAAAGACAGACAGAAAGATAGGTACAAAGGAAGATTATAGATGAATAGATACATACTGTAGATAGATAGATGATAGATAGACTGTAGACAGACAGAGATAGATAAATGGATAGAGAGAGGAAGAGAGAAAGGAAGAATGATAATGAATTGATAGATAAATAGATAGATTGACAGATAGATAGATTGATAAAGTTGTGATTTTTGGCAATTTTATAATACTGTTTTGATGTTTTACATTTTCTAATAAAACATCTATGAAGGCAGCCAGTAACAGATTTGGTTCAAACACAGACTCTCGCTGCATTCACAAATACAACAGACATCAACAGACATTGAGCAACATGGTTCCAATCCAAACTTTTCAATCTTCCTGTCAGATCTGACCTCTCACCCCTCCCCTCCACTCCACACCTCCTACCCCCCCCCCCCCCCCCCTGCCCCCCCACCCCCCCTCCAACGCCCTTATCCTCTGTTCGGCTCTTGTGCCTGTGCTCCAGAGATGAGAGGTCTGCTCAGGACTCCGTATCTATCAACGCTAATGCATTCACTGGAGCAGGGAGTACGGCAGCAGGCGGCCTTTGTTGGCCATGCGTGCCCATTGTTTCTGGCGGACAATGGCTCCTTCTGCGGGCCCTGGAGGGGCCGGGTAGAGAGCAGAACACAATGGCCCAGTGCCTCTGGACACGTTCGGCCCGTCGGGCAGCCAGTCGAGCGCTGCTGTCAGATGGGCACCGCTGCCGCCATCAACCCCACCAACCCACCATGGCTACTCTGGGGCGATGAGTGAGGGGTCTGTCCGACTAGGAAACACCTGCCTCCTTCAGACCCTAGCGCCCCAAACACATGTGCACACACACACACATACATATACACACACACACAAACACACACACATGCAAAAACGCACACTCACATACACATACACATACATACAACACACACACACATACACACACACATACACACACACACACACACACACACACACACACACTTCCTGTCTTTCAGGGCTACACTGGCATGATAACCATGTGCACATCATTTCCTGGGCACTATTGTGTCTCTCAGAGGTCATTCTCAGGTTGGGGATTTTCTGTGTCGGATAAGGGTCGCTTGTCATCCTCTACGGCTTCCCAGATCTGTCACTCGCCGTAAATGTTTACACGGCCGACCGTAGATGGAAGTGCTCCACGACTGTCAGTACAGATGCTCCTAGCTGGCGTAGTACACGCCGTCAATAAATTGAATATTCAATGTATCTCCTCGGGCTTGCAAGAGACAGTATATCTAATTAAAATGGTAGCCATAAATCCCATGTTTTATGGCTCTGGCTCGGGTAGTAAATAAGTTTGAGTGAGGCTTATACAAGAATGTGTTGTTGTTTTATTTTTTTTCTTCTTCTTCTTAGTCTATGAACCATTGGAAAGAAATGCAGTGAGTGGAGTAATATTGTCTTGCGATGAAACCACTCATAGCCAATTCCCCCTTGCTTTCACAGTGGACTCAAAAGGCCGGACCGCTAACTGCACAGGGCATTTTGAAAACTAGCCAGATTGGATGGCGTTTCCAGTCTAAAGGCAAATCTACTTAAATGTCAGAGCAGTTTTTTTACCTTCCATTAGATATACAGTCTTTCTTTCTCTCTCTCTCTCTCTCTCTCTCTCTCTCTCTCTCTCTCTCTCTCTCTCTCTCTCTCACACACACACACACACAAACATACACAAGCGCAGGCATATCCACAAACAAATATACACATTCTTACCTGTATTTATTCAGTGTTGCATTAAAGTGCGGTGCGTCAGGGCCTGCCTTCCTAGAGAAACCTGCAGGAACACAAAGCAGGGTAGGACACACTGAGTTCAGGCGCCATCAATCAAAGCAGGCCATTCAAAGCACACAGTCTGAATGAGCAGGACACGCACTCGTAAATCATCAGACGCAATTCCCGCTTATGTCATTGCTCGCGTTCGAGAGCATCACACACCGATGCTCAATACTAACACACACACATATATACATACACACAAACACTCAAATACACAGTATGCAATAAACACACCCGTTTTCAATACCCATCCACACATTGATACACACATACACATACACCCGCACACAAACACTAGCACCACATAGATATACACACACTCCCACACAGAGATATTCACTTTCACACACACAATAAACAGTATGCAATACATACACCTATGCTCAATATCAAGACATACATACACATATACATACATGTACACACTAGCCACACAACCATCCACACAGTTACACACACACACACACACGCCCACACACAGACAAATAAGCGATACTGTTATCTTTCTATGATGCACACCAAATAACATCACAGATTGTCCCAATTCAACTTAATGTGAAATCAGAGCCAGAATACACATGGCGACATGCATGCTGGCTGAGGTTAACGTCAGTGTAGTTCAACATCTCTGCCTCTGCTGGACAGATTTCTGTGATTGTCAGTATGTGTGTGTGTGTGTGTGTGTTATGCCTGGTTAATCCCACAGTACCAATACAAACATAGATGTTTGAGAACGAGCCATTTCCTCTCAGGCCAACACTGAGAGCCCAGGCCCTGGTGTCCTAAACCTCATCTCTGGATTGGTGTGTGTGTGTGTGTGTGTGTCTGTGTGCGTGTGTGTGTGCGCGTGCATGCGTGTACGCATGCAAGCGTGTCTCCGTCAGCTGTTGTTGTTGTGCTGTGTAAAGACGCGTGCAAACGCAAACAGGTTTGTATTCTTGTCATAACTCATTACGGTAAAAATAGCTTTTCTTCCCATTGATGCTTCACACAACACTAAACAAACTCCTGTATACCGTTTAGATCATTATGTTTAAAGAATACCCAGCTTTTCAATATAGTGCCAAAATGGGCTGAGTTCAAACAAACCAACACACCAAAAAAAATTACAATTCAAGTCGAGATGATGGGGGTAAAAAAAATCACAATTCAAGTCGAGATGAAAAGAAATCACAATCCAAGTCATAATGGGATGTAATGTCCGGGCTGTAAAACCAACCCTTCGTTGGTGCCAATGGAAGCCTCCCTTTCCTGTGTGTCTACTGCTTCTCTACAGCAGGTGAATGCCTATATATATATAGCTATTTTCTTTCTACAGTACACATGGTCATTTTCCTTTCTCTTTAAACCATTTTCTTTTTGCTCCAGTAGCCTCATTGTGTAGTCTAGTGTGCTATTTTCCTACGCACCATTGTTAAAGATAATGTGCTTTTTTTAGGCCTTAGTGTTATTTAACTGAAGCTTAGAGCACCGAGTCAAAGATACATATTTTTTTTCCCCTTGTAGATGTCGCTAAATGAGACAAACGAAGAAAGACAGGATAGATCGGCACTTTCCCAAGTGCATTGTTAGTTCAAATACTGTACTTAAATCAGCGTGAACTGTTCTCCATGGCAGGAAACCTTGTTGAGATAAATGCAGGTTAAACCCTACTACAGCATCTACCTGTGCGCTATGGAACTGAATAAAGCAATTAGTACTGTTCCTGTCCCTCTAAAACAAAGCTTCTCAATCTTTTTCTGAACAAATGGCCCCTTAGATCTTTTTGATGGCCCTTAAGCAGACACACACACACACACACACACACACACATACATGAACACACATGCACACACACACACACACACGTATTTTACACAGACACATCTTTATTTCTTATTTAAAGTTTGAATCGTTTGTAGAATTGAATTCTTCATTGAATACGCTCTTTGTTCAAGTGCTTGCAAGATGTTTAAATCTGTGAATACAAACTGACATCAACAACCCCTATTTGTGGTTGAGCCCGCCCACCCCATCATGCCCCCTTTTTTAAACTTGCTCAATCTCAGGCTGCCTCTGTTGATAAACACTGCTCTATAATAAGGCTGTTTTTTGTTTTTTTTCTTGTTTTGATGGGTGGCGTATCCATTCACAAATGTAACCAGTACAGCAATGTCTTGATCTACAGGAACCCTCCGCCCTAGACTTTTTTTTTTTATCTTTCCTACAACTCCCACTCCCTATACGCTCACATTCACTCTCTCTCTCTTTTCTTTCATCCATCACATCCATCCCTCCCTCCCTCCCTCCCTCCCTCCCTCCTTCTTCCACTCTCCCCCTCTCCCTCTCCCTCGCCATGTTTGGTGGTAATTGGCTTTATTATCCTGCTAGGGGCCAGTGAGCATCACTGCTATGGGCAGACGCTGGAACAAAAGAGTGATACAGGCCGACAGTGTGCAGGAATGGCCACTGGCAAGAGAAAAAGAAAGAAAGAAAGAAACAAAGAGGGAAAGAACGAGAGAGGACTGGATATAACAAATAGGCAGAGGGAGAGAGAGTGTGTGAGTGAGAGAAAGAGAGAGAGAGAGAGAGAGAGAGAGAGAGAGAGAGCAGCTCAGAAATAGTTGAAACATTCCCAGGCAGGCAGTCCAACAGACCAGTAAAGAGCCTCGTTTTCCCATCCTGATGCGACTACGAAGTCTGAAATCAATTAAACCTGCTGAGGAGAAGGGAGGTCTGCTCCACTCCTACACCATGTCAGAACTTGGACTCCTCTACCAGCACAAGCGGTGGTGGAGACGCACCCATGGGAGGCTGGGTGCTACCTCATCCTCCCCTCCTCTCCCATCCAAGATGGCAGCGGCCCTGACTTAGACTCCTGTCACCACCCGGTGCATCTGATCCCTCGGCAGATCTAGTCAAATTTGTGCCAATATAAACAGCCAGCCGAATAATTCCCCTCATTCTCCCGGGACAGGCTGTCTGGAGTTAATATCTAAAGCACATTTGTAAATGCGTGCGTTTAGGTTATTGTCGACCTGACAGATTTAATAAACACATGAGATGCACATGAGGTGGTGTCTGTGTGTGTGTGTGTGTGTGTGTGTGTGTGTGTGTGTGTGTGTGAGTGTGTATGTGTGTGTGTGTGCCGCCTAGCCATGCGTTAAATTAAAGAGCCATATCTCTGGCAAGGGCATACATGCCAGACAGGATACACAGGCTTCACAAAGAAAGGGACATTTTTTGACAACAGGAGTAATTGAACCTCTGGCCCCATTGGAAAGCAGTCATCTATGCAGAGACAAGCAGCGCAACACGCAACAGCAGGACGACCCTGGCCAACAGAGGACATCCATCAACGTTAGAGGATTAATGACTTGCAAAAGAACAACAAAAAAAGAAAATATGTGAATAGTACGGCAGCGTTTTAATAAAAAAAAGGAATAAAGAATAGGAGGGAGGAGGAGGAGGAGAAAAAACGTTCTCATTGCTGGCCCGCCTTCCTCTGTGTGCACGGAATCTTCTAGACTAGACGAACAGGGGGCCATTACTGGCGAAAACACAGAAAACAGATGGCTGTCAGCGAGTATTTATGCATGAGGAATGATTGCGACTGCCAGGAAGACAATAGCACAAGGGGCTCAGGGAAAAAGAGACAGCTGAAAGAAGCAATCACAGCCAAGGGCTCTTCACTGGGATACGCTTACGGTGCACATGTGCGGCTTGCCCAAGACGTCTATATTCAATTCCGTTTAAGTACACAAAAACCTCAATAACTAAAGACAGTAATGTGCGGCGTTTGTGACGATTAAACTTACACACAAAGAGGGGTAGGGGAAAAGCTAATAACAGACCACTCAGGAAAGCCGGGGAATTATGGAATTATGGAAGCCGATGCTAAAGAGAGGATGAAAGGACTTTTTTTATGGAGAGAGTGGTTTTCGATGTCAACTCTGTTCTGACTGAGCTAAGCAAGAGATGACAGAGGTTGAGCGAGAGGGGGGCAGACCCTCCCCAGTGGTGCACACTGAGGGCCAAAGGACAAA
Organism: Limnothrissa miodon; assembly: GCA_017657215.1. Lineage (NCBI taxonomy): Eukaryota > Metazoa > Chordata > Actinopteri > Clupeiformes > Clupeidae > Limnothrissa > Limnothrissa miodon. The sequence goes on along the minus strand of JAGFZM010005391.1, from coordinate 58,764 downwards.
GTTTTCCAATTGATCCAGACAAACTAAGCCGAGCCATGCCAAGGGAAGAGCAATCAATCACCGAGGTCCTTCGCCTTCTTTCGGCGATGATTAAAACTCATGAGGCACTGGCCCAGATCTGACACAGTGTGTCTTCTTATCTTCTAAACAGGTCAAAGAGATCCATCCACACACTACACCGGCTATATTTAGACTTATTAAATTACAATCAGGATGCTTTTATGAAGATCTAATTGTAGTGGCAGGGCAGCACTTTTAACTCGTGTAACCTGAGACACACAAAAATACCATGATTCAAGAATTACATTCTTTAATGCGCACGGATCTACTCGCATACCCACACACACACACACATACACACACACACACACACACACACACACACACACACATATACATACATGTACACACACACATGTGCGCTCAACCTTTTTCTGAACAAATGGCCCCTTAGATCCTTCTGATGCCCCTCAACCACATACACACACACACACACGCACACATACACACACACAAGCTGACTAAAGCACATGATATGGATCACCACACTTGACAAATATATCAGGTACGCATTCAAAGATGTATTTCAAGACAGGGCCAATGCTTTATCACAAGCACAGAGCATACGTCGTCTGCTTCTCATGTCCTCTTTACTGGAGCGGGTGAGTCGATGAGCAGGATCAATCCCACATTCCACCGGGCACCCACAGATGGCTGCCTCACTTTATCTCACGGCGAGCAACCGCCTGATTTGCTCTTCTGCACTCGCTTGTTAGTCGTGATGGGGAAAAAAACACAGTGCCAGCAAAACACCTAAGAGATCATTTATTTGTATTGGAAGAAAAATAATAATAAGATGTCTGTGATTTTGTGAGAAAATCTCAAGTGTAGCAATTCATATTTTCTCTTAGGCCTAATTTGAAGGAGAAATATAAAAAAATATCAGCTGCTTCAAAAATAACGTATCATCTTTGAGGGATGCAGTTATTTCATTAAAAGGTGGGACACTAAACAAAACAATGCAAAAAAATACCAGTGGAAACAGTTTTACCAAAATGGGTCCACACTAGCCTTTTGTCACCTGTCTAGCCGTCCTTTCCACCCCAAATAAGGGATGTAGCTGTCACTTACCACACAACAGCATTAATGGCTCAGGGTCTTTTTATGCATCACAAACAGAAGACACTGTCCTATAGGTCCTGATGCAAACACACACACACACACACACACACACACACACACACACACCATCAAACTCATATATGTTCACACACACTAAAACACATATACACACATGTATACAGGCACATTATCATACTCCTACACGTACACACACAAACACACATACATGCACACACACACACACATACACACACACACACACACACATATACATGCACTCATATACCTACACACACACACACACAAACACACACACCTACATACATGCACACACACACACACACACACACACATAAACATGCACTCATTTACCTACACACACACACACACACACACACACACTAGCACGGCTCCGGCAGAAGATCACTTCAAACAACAATGGAGCATGCTCCCATCTCAGTCCACTTGTTAGCGAGCGCACTCAGAGTCTGCCAGGCAGCGTCTCCTGATCAGAGGTGCGCTGACGACGGGAGATCACAGGTGCCGTATGTTTGTGCTACGCGGCTGACGTTTTAAAGATGAATTAAACATCACAACTTCACACTGCGCTAACGCACTCCTCCGAGCAGGTAGACTTGGGCTGACGACTTCTAATGGTGCTCTCCACTCTTCTTTACGTGGTAACCAGTCAAGCAATAAATTCATTCCTGCTCTCGATGTGAAATGACAGCTGCCTGCAATCAGAAAATGGCTCCTGGCAAAAAAAAATAGCCACGAGAGAAGCACAAAATAAACTCTTCAAAACTCTTCAAAATAACTCTTTGATTATTAGATTTTTTGATTATTGATTAAGGACATAGGCACTGCACAGGCAACAAAGGTAACTTTCTCTTACTTTACTTAATTTCCTTCAGGATTAACAAAGTATCTTTATCTATCTATATTGCCATAATACCATAGACTATTCACCTTCTGGGAGACTGAAAATTTGCCCTACATGACCCTAGGCAGTTGGCTTAGCTCCTCTAGCCATGGACCTGCCCAAGGTTTCTTCCTAAACCCATAACAAGATGAAAAAATGACAGGGAGTTTTTCCATGCCCCTGTTGCTCATTGGTGCTGATGACTTTTGAATAATAAAAATAAAATTGAATTTCTATATATCTACTATGTATCTATCAATTTATCTATCTATCTCTATCTAGTAATTTCATGTACCTATGAGCCTCATCATGGACAGACAATTCACTTTAAATTTTAGCATAGTGACTCAGATTATATTCTTAAACTAATAAACTAAGTCATTTTGTTTGTGTTACAACTGAGGATATCTAGTCAGTACAGTGATACAATAGATTCAACCCTCAGGAACACCCTTATTTGCACTCTTTAAACAGTCCAGATCGTGAGCGCCCATTGTTATTGGCCACCAGTAAGATCAAGAGATTAAACTTAAACGGTCTGCGGCACCCACTGTGGCACTCTGGAATGCAAACAACAGTATTTTTGTGGAGCAGGCCAAGGACATAATGCCTGCTATTCTCTAAACAGTGTTGAGTGACATACCCTGTCTCATTACGTAACGTAATCAAGGAGGCAGTGGACGACTGACTAGACGTGGATGTGGACGGAAATGTCTTGTGTTGTCACCGGCGACAGGTAAATAGTTACGCTCGGCCGGAGGTCGGGAACGAGCTGGAGTGGATGATGACCTCAGCTCTGAGCTGATGCCGAGTGGCGCGCAGGCAGTGACTCACAGTGCTTCTGTCCACAGTCAAGTGCTAAGAGCCGCATTCACGTGGAGCACCAGAAAACAGTTTTTCCTCAAGATGACGACCATTGTGCCAGTGGAGTATTTTTTTTCTCCCCCTCTCCCTCTCCCTCTCGTCCTCCAGTGGTGCTGTCGAATGACAAGAGGGTTCTCCCCCCTGATAAGATTTGCTGCAGGGCGGGCAGAGAGCATTGTGAATAATTTCCTGACAACTTCTAAAAAAAAAACACCACCCTGAGCCCTTTCAACAGCCCACTGAATCTGAATGGCCATGACCGGATGGGTTCAGCATTCATCATCATGGAAAAACACTGTGGCAAACTGCAGATGAAGTGACAAAGTTTGGGTATAGTCACATAAAGTATGTAACTGTCCTCACCTGGCAAAGCAACAATAAAACAACGCCAAAAAATAAACAAAAAGAAAAAAACAATGCCCTTTGGCATTTAGTGGTCAAACAGCTGGGGCCAGCTGTGTGTAAGCCTACTGGAGATTATATGGCTGTGTGTGTGTGTGTATGTATGTGTGTGTGTGTGTGTGTGTGTGTGTGTATGTGTGTGTGAGTGCATGGGTATGTGTGTGTGTGTGTGTGTGTGTGTGTGTGTGTGTGTGTGTGACAACATATGCCTGCAACCTGAAACACTTTTAAATAAGATACATATTTTAACACTCTCCTCCCAAACCGGAGTTCTCACATAGTTGAGGTGAAACTAAGGTAAACCAGCAGACTCATATTCGCTTCATCAAAACAATGTGTGCTGGTGCTATGGACACACTGTTTGGCCAGCATCTCTCTCTCCTCTAGGTAAACAACAAACCTTCATCAAACTACAATTTGCAAACAATGATTAGCATTCCCTAAATGGCAATTTGTTATAGGAAACACATTTATTTCCCACAGAGTGTGAACCTGCCTCCAAGCTGTCTCCTGTTGTGTTTTCCATATTGCATATGGTAGATGCAATTTACGCTAATTGCAACAGTTTAAGATACTTAAGGTCTCCAAGTGCAGGCCCTTCAGATGGAGTTCAAAATGAGAGGAGAGGCTGTACCTCAGCACTCAGCAGGAAAGAGATGACGAGAGTCCAATACTGACAACTCCTTAGGCTGAGTCCAGCCATCATCTGCTCTATCTAAATCAATGCTTGTCATCCTTCACCAAAGCCCAACCAAAACCTTTCGCCCAAACTGTAATCTGAGAATCGCTGATTATCTCACTGACTTGGTTTGACAGATCAAATCTGGCAACCAATTGATTGACTACTTATGAGTAGCACGTCATAGGTTATGGTGAATAATTATGCTCGACTCTGTTAGAAATGAAAAATTAATACTGAAATGTATTTTTTGTATATTTAGGGACTATGATTTGGTCACAGGATGACAAATACAGGAAACAAGTATTTTCAAATGCGTTATATTATACAGTAAATGTAAACATATCGAACAGCTCGGCACAACCGTTTAGGCCACATGCAGGCGACTTAAGCATGACTTTGATACCACTGCTCATAATATCTCTAGGCTCCTAATAAAATAGCAACTACACAATTCAACCATAAATACGGCGCTACTGTTATTGCTTACAGTGTTGCTGTTGTTCAAAGTCAAGGACACTAAGCTATTGTGGTACTGCTTCAGAGGGGTGGTTAGCCTACTTCAACAATCTCGCTCCAATTTTTTGGCGCCTCTCACATATGGGCACGAGCCTTTCTCTATAAATCTGAATACAGATGTTCACAGTGCTGTCATGTAGGCTAAAGGGTGTGCAGCGAGAGGGAAGAATGCCTTGAAGTCACTGAGAGCCTGCAACCCTCCCCATTCATGGACAACATTCCGCAGCGTCGGCCAACTCTATTATCTTGAGTCCTTCTTTATTTCCGAATGAATTAACGCAATGGTTCAATTTTAACTGAGTCTCTGAAGCTGCGTCTTGATGACAAAATAATCCTAGCTGAGCGACACCCTTTAGAAAACCTCAAACGTACAGCTAAAAGCATCAGCCATGCTTCGGTACTTCACGCACAGACAACGAATTAGCGCGTCAAATGCCCTAAACATTCTTATCATGTATCTTCGATAATGCGCATCACAACCTGTCATTAAGCGCAATCTGTATTAATGTCGTCGTTTCACACACATGAATGCAATGACATTAACGTTACATTAAGAAAACATAACAAACGCGTTCTTACCACATCTCATTACCGCAGCAATGATCGCGTCCAAATCCCTCCATTGAAATTGCGATGTATGGCCTCGGAATTGCTATTAACTCCAGTTCCGATGTAAGTCCTCCAGTAGAATAGCAATTAAAAGGGGTTGAGAATTGTAGGGTATGACGGTAGTGGCCTATTTGACGATTCGCGTCAAGGTGCTATTCGTTCTGACGACTCCAGTATTCGGCCATTAAAGCGCTGTGATGTTATAGCTAAGTGAAATATGGAATATCCTTCGCCCGTTACAAAATGAGCGTCAGATAAACTGCAAGCTGGTTAATTTATATCCAAACCACCCTTACAATAGCGGAAAACGCACGTCAACATTATAGACCTTGAACTCGGCAGTGGCCGAATGGATTTATCCTCGCAGGTGTCTTCAAAACGTCCACGCGTGGAGGACCCCGATCTACCAGCAAAAGAATGCGCTGAGAGAAAATGACAAGCCAATTTGGAAGTACAGTCCTGTGTGATGCAGTGAAGGAGGGGACAGTGCTGAAATGGTGCTCTGTTAGTCAAGATTTCAAGAGCTGGAGCTCCATCTAGCAACGAAAGCATGCCTAGGCCTCGAGGTTCGCTCTACGGAACCCAAAGGACGATTCATATACGACGAGTGCTTTTGCACACACCCATATATATATATATTCTATCCCAGCAATATATTCTATCTGTCTATTCCCATATTTTATTACAATCGCATTAAAACAAACGGTTTTCGACTAAATTAATACTATTTCACAGTATAATATTATTGGTCTATGTTTATTTTAAGAGGGTCATGCAAAAGTCCTTCCGATTAAATTTTAGGTGGGGTAGTGGTACAGTATAAAGCTGATAATTATATGAACATTTATTGACGAACTGAAGCCAATCTGAGGCGCGTGGGAGGAGCGCGTTCACGCTGTGAACTAAAGGCGCAAGATTTCAGCCCTTGAGATGCGCTTTGTGGGCATGCGCTGTAGCTGTCAAGTGTCATTCATACGCTATTCTCGCTATCGTCCTGAGAAATCCTTTGTATCAAAAAAGTTAACGTCTTTGACTCAGACTAACTTACATTTGCTTACTATATGTATTTATATTTTGCAAGCATATTATGTTTTTTCTCCGACTGGTGATGTTCGAGCCCATGGGAAACCTGTTGATTGATCCAGGGAAAGGAGGAGAAATGGAGGTGAGAAAAGCGGATTGGGATTCTGGACAGTAGGTGTCCACTGCCTATGGTGAAGAGTCAGGAGGCATAGGCGAGGGAACTGACTTTGAAGTGACGTATTTTATTATGGTCAACTTATTGACATTAACGTAAACGTTAGGCTAATTAATTTCTTCTTTGCAAAGTTAATTAGCGCCACTCGTGTCTTACAGTTTATCGACCCTGTGCTTCGTAGTCAGTGTGTAATAGCCTACTTGTAATAGCCTTCACGGACGCTAGTAGTTTTATTCAGTCAGCATCCTCAGTCTAGTTGGATTCAACGTGTGATTCAAAGTTCAGATAGGCCCAGTTGACAGAACGACTGTCCTTACATCTTTAATAAATGGATTTTGAGCTTTGTTGCAGTGTGCTATTTGTATTGGTGCAAACCTACTTTTATTTGTGTGACTGAAAGTGTGTTTGCAGTTCCGTGCGTTTACTTGAGCAGAGCTTTGAACAGATTTGATTTTATTACATGCATTTTTTTACGTGCACGCCTTGAGAATGCATGTTAGAGTGTGCACCTGACTCAAAATGGTTGTAAGGCCTTCTGTCTAAGTTCATTACTGTAGTCCATAGTTAAGGCCATCTACAGATGTTAATCCTTTAAATAAGAGCATTAGGGAACACCCAAGTACAAACAAGCTTGTTTACGGCTTCTTCTTCACACACCAGACACCTACTGCGGCAGAGACCACGGTGTGACCACACCCGCAACATGCACACAGATTACCTTAAAAAGAAAGAGTGACCATATGGGGTCTTGCCATAGAGACTATAGTTGTAAAGTGTCAGGGAATGACCACAACCATTACACACTCTGCACGGCTTGGTTTGTGTGTTCATGTGAGTGGATATGGTAGGCTATCCTTACAGTCATGCATATCATTCAGGGGTTTGAAAATGATATGTATGTGTAATTAACAGTTCATATATACATTTATTACTGTAGTACAGAAATTTGTTTATAGTTTATTTTATTAGACCCTATCACATAGTTTTTCAGTGGATTCTTGTCAGTCCATAGTTTCATGCATTTTGCTCTTTTGTATGTTGTTTTGTAGGTTGTGGACATCCCACACTGAGAAGTTGTGAAAAGAAAGACATATCATCTGTGGTCAACATTAATGGCCGACATCATGGGTGAGTTGATCGAAATGAGTAGGAATGACAATTATGTATCAAGTGAAACAAGAATACGCACTGAGACAAAAAGCACGACTCCTTTTGTGTTCTGGCAAAAGGCAAAAAAAAAGTGTGAGCATGATGTCACTTGTCGATGGCCAGTGCTTTGTAAATTGGTTTAATGGAAGTGAATTGCGCCGCTATGTTGTTGTAAGACACCAAAAAAAAAAAGATTAAAGTGTGAGACTGGATGTGATGTGTTTTTGTCCGAGATAGATATTTTAGTCTTCCCTTTTGTTTGTATAAAAAGAAACACTCTCCGTTTGAAGTTGCGGTGAGAATACAAAAGCCTATTTCAGTGTTGCTATGCTGCAGTTGTGTGGTTATTGATGTGTGTGTGTGTGTGTTTTTGTTTGTTTGTTTGTTTACCAGACACGCAGCGGGCCCTTGCGGCTGTGGAGCGTCTCCAGGCACGGCTGAAGGAGCGAGGGGAGGCGCCCACTGAGGAGAAGCTCAACCTGCTGCGGAGCGTCCTGCAGAGTCCCCTATTCAGACACATCTTACTCATGCAGGAGGGGAGCCAGCAGGGACCACACATGCATGGACTCAGACAGGTCAGACACACACACACACACACACACACACACTCACACACACTCACATACACACACACACACACACGGACTCAGACAGGTCACACACACACATGCACACACGCACGCGCACACACACACACACACACACACACACACACACACTCACAGACTCAGACAGGTCACACACACACATACACACACACACGCACACACATACACACACACTCTCACACACATGCATGGACACAGACAGGTCAGACACACACACACACACACACACAGTCTCAGATGAGCCAAATGCCACTGAGACATGAAGAGAGGTCACACACACACACACACACACACACACACACACACACACACACACAGATTTATCAGCAGAAGACAGTAATCTCTGCGTCCTTTTCCACAACAAAGCACAGTGAGGGCCTACTGCAAAATGAATAACCAGTTTATTTTCAGGATCAGAATCAGGTTTTATTGGCCAAGTATATATACAGTTCAAGGAATTGGCCTTTAGTGGTTTTACCTCTCTAGACAAGCAGCAAGGACATCTATTAGTATACATTACATTAGTACACATGACAGGCATCAAGACAATAGACAAAATACATAAAGCACCCATCAACATTATATAAAAGTTATAAACAATACAAGAATTTAGTGCAATAAAATAAAATAACAGAAATAAAATAAAATAAGATATTATAAGTTATGTGCAGGTTACATCCACTAGTATGCAGGATCCATGTGGTTTTAAGGCTGTATGATATATGAACTTAACTGTATGGAGATGCATACCCTTCTGCTTGTTACGCCATGCTATGAATACTATACTATACAGTATGCTACCTGCTGTAGTATATGCTACCTGCTGGGAGACTCTTAGTGCAAACCTACTTGAGCTGGCCCATTTGCTTAGGTTGATTCAGGTAAAGGTGAGAGTGCACTGTGTTACAGCCTCCTGCCGTTGAACTGTAATTACTCAGTGCGGTAGCTAAACAGGATCTTTAATCAGCTTACCTGTGCGCAGGCACAGCGCACGGTCTGAAGGGGCAGACAGCAGAAACGAAAGAGAAGAAGGAGTCTCTCTCTATCTCTCTCGCTATCACTCTCACTCCTCCTGTATCTAACCTTTAATCCCAACTCCCTTTTGTTTATGCATTGTTGTGCTTTCTTCATCGCCATGGCGATCTGTCCCTCTCCGCCTCCCCCCACCTCCACTCTCTTATACATATGCACATGCAAGAGGATGCAGACGTTTTGTAGTAGCTCTGAGCGTGTGCTTAGTAAATGGCCGAGCTTTGACAAACATATGACATAACTGTTACCTAGAACACATATCCGTTTACATTGTGTGTGTTTGTTTGTGTGTGTGTGTGTGTGTGTGTGTGTGCGTGCGTGTGTGTGCATGTGTGTGTGTGTGTATGTGTGTGTTTTTGTGTGTGTGTGTGTGCATATGCATGTGCATGCACAGGGCAGATTGTGTGTGTGTATGTGTTTGCATGCATGTTTGTTGTGTATCAAGACGTATAAACAAACAGCTATGATTCCCCATCTTGTTCTGATAGTGATGTGTTGTCTGTTGTCCAGCAGGGCAGTAAGTTACCCCGCTCCCAGTCCATGAAGGACCCAGCGGCGAGGATCGGCCTGCACACCGAGTCCTGCTTGTTAGCCAGGAACTACAGGAACCACACAGGCTCCCTCGACCCCATCCTCCCCTCCGGGGAGAGCCGAGCTCAGGACGAGTTCGACTTCGCCATCCGCTCGCTGGCTCAGGTGCGGCCCGTAATCAGTGTTCCCCTTCTGCCCCAGACAAGTGCCCCCCATGCAGTCACATGCCGTGCCATCATCACATGCTTCCATCACCACTGGGCACAGAGCTGTTCAGAATCAGAATCAGAAATAGAATCAGAATCAGAATCAGAATTTAGAATCAGTTTTATTGGCCTTGCAAGGAATTTGACTCCAGTAGGTGTTATGCTCTCTAGACACGCAACAAGGACATCCATCAGTATACTGTATACTGTATGCAGTACTGTATACAGTGCAAGAGGTACTATGGATACATGATGGGCATCAAGACAACAGACAATAGACAATATACAATACATTGGCAACTATCAACATTATATACAGGTAATACATTTAAAAAATCTCTTCTAACCGCTGCAAGCACACAGTATCATTGCATGGGCTTCACCACATTCAAAGACAGAACAACCACAGGGCACAGAGCTTTGTTTCTAACAACTGTGGAAGCACAGTACACTGTAAAAAAAAAATAAAAAAGGCAACTTGATGCACAGAATTTTAGTTTTTAATCCTTGGAAATGTTAGTTTTTGTGTTGTGTAAACACAAACATTCTGTGCATCAAGTTGCCTTGAATTTTTAAGTTGTCATAGCTTTTGGTTTTGTCTTTTTTTTACAGTGCATCCCTGCATATCCACATCACCACATTCAAAGATAGAACAATCTAGAAAATCTGTAATCTGTTTTGAAAGGAGTAATCTACAGTAAGCAAGGTCTAAAGACTGAGTGACTTGCATTAGGATGCAGTGATTGTTACCTCAATGAATCTGCACTATGAGTCATTTCCAGTGGAGTGAGATTGGAGACTGCTGCACATTTGGTTCTGTTATAGAGATGTGTGTGTGTGTTTGTGTGTGTGTGTGTGTGTGTGTGTTTGGCTGTCTGTGTGTGGTTATATGTGTATGTGTGTGTGTGTGTGTGTGTGTGAGAGAGAGAGAGTGTGTGTATCTGTGTTTGTATGTGTGTGTGTGTGTGTGTGTGTGTTTGGCTGTCTGTGTGTGGTTATATGTATGTGTGTGTGTGTGTGTGTGTGAGAGTGTGTGTATCTGTGTTTGTATGTGTGTGTGTGTGTGTGTGTGTGTGTGTGTTACAGGGTCGATATGTAGGCAGTATAGAGCTGCTCAAAGGGACGTCTGGTTTGGGCTTCAGCGTGCTGGCTCTTAAAACAGAGAAGAACACTGGACTGGGCATATTTGTGGAAGAGATCAAACCAGGCAGTGTGGCTTACAGGTACAGTATCACACCCCCCCCCCCCCTCTGTCTTTTTCCTCAAGACACACCTTGAATGGCTGCAGTCTTGGCCCCTGACTCATATTGTTTCCCACTGATAAAATAAGGACTGTGTCCAAGCCCTGCTTTCATCACACGCGTCTGTGAAAGGGCTCCTGTGCTTGCTCTATCATATAATATGATTAACCAGAGAGGCTTTGCAGATGAGATGTGAATGGAATACGTCTGCCCTAGCCTTCAGATAGCGTACCCTTTAAAGGGAGCAGTCATGCATCCTGCCTAACTGTGGAGTCATACATGTAATTTGTGACACACACCTGCAGAAGGTCCGCAGCTACAGTAACAAAGATCCTTTTTTGAGATGTTTGCAGAACAGCAGTTTTTTTATTAATGGCAAAGTAGTCATTAATTGGATATACATTTGAATTATAACCACCATTATTCATTGCACAGCATGGGATTCTCATTTAGAACTACTGTTTTTATTGTGTTCTACTGATAGAACTACACCACACTGCACTACAACCTTAATACTGCACAGCCCATTAAGCTTCCATTTATATACCCGTTCATAATAGTCATTTCTAGATGCAGTGACAATTCTTATTAATATCCGGTAGGATGCAGTGTCAGGTCTTTTTAATATCTTCTTTCATATTTAGGCAAAAAAGGAAAACAAATCAATGACCTCTGATGTTTCTCTTTCTCTCTCTCTCTCTCTCTCTCTCTCTCTCTCTCTCTCTCTCGCTCACTTACTCTCTTTCTCTTTCTCTCTCTTTCTTTCTCTGTCGCCCTCTCTTTTTCTCTCTCCCTTTCTTGCTCTCTCTCTCTCCCTCTCTCTCTCTCTCTCTCTCTCTCTCTCTCTCTTTCTCTCTCTCTCTCTTTCAGAGATGGTCGTCTAAAGCCAGCCGATCAGATCTTGGCAGTGGACAGGCAGATCTTTGCCTCCTCGGTGTCCCAGGAGCAGGCTGCCAGAGTCCTGCAGAAGGCCAGTGACAAGGTCAAGCTGACCATTGCCAGAGGACCCATCCCTCAGCTGTCCACTCCGCAGATGACCAGAGCCTTCTCCCTGCCCAAGGACCTCTCCGAGGTCACCGAACTGCATGGTGTATGGCATCCTCAATAACTCCTAACCTAGATAGTAGAGAGGCTGTCGCCATAAAGCAGGGTGTATGATGTGGTAAAATACATCAGTTTGCATTGCATGATAAAGACATGGGACTCTATTGTGGTAAATAATGCCCTGTGATAGCAGATCACATGGCTAGGCACAGGGCTCTTAGCATAAGCAAGGCATATTAGCATAGTATTGGAATAGATTCTGTTTTGGAATATAGTTCAGCCAATGCTCTTGTGATTAAGCAGGTGCTGATGGGGGCTGTTGTTTCATTCTTTTTTTTCCCTTTTCTTTTGTTCCTCTCCAGGGCCGTTCGAGTCCCCCCGTCTCGGTCTCCCTCTCTCAGTTCCGGTGCATCCAGGAGGTTGAGCTGGAGAATGACGGCACGGGCCTCGGCTTCGGGATCGTGGGGAACAAGAGCTCCGGCATCACGGTCAAGACCATTCTCCCTGGAGGAGTGGCTGACAGGGTAACATACTCCTGCTTCACCTGCTTGGTTTTCCTCTTGAGAAGTGTACGAGTATGAGTCCATTTGAATTCACCGCACAGAATGCACTCTGAACTGAATGCAGGTTCTGGAATGTTGTATTGAGCCATATGGATTGGCCTGTGGAGCAAGCAGTGTGTGTATATTTTAGTTATGTTATGTTAGAATTCAGCCTATCAGAGTAAGTTGGAACGTTCCAGAAATGATCCACTGCAGTGTCTCGGAACAACTTTCCGCACATTTGTTAATGCAGTTAAAGCACATTTGTTAAGGCAGTTCGACCATGGGCACAGTTGGCAGAATACGGAGCTCTGAGAAGCTGTGCAAATCTACTGTTTTGTTTCTGGATATGAATACGTTTAATGGAGGTGAAGAGATGTTTAAACTGCTGGTACTGTGTCTCTCTATGCAGTAAGCAGGCGTTTATTATTATTTGTTTAGGCTCTCCATAATCATAACTCACCGGCAGAGGCGTCTGACCCCAGGTCCAAAGGCTTTCGCAAATTTCCACTTATATGTGCCTTTGTGTGTGTGTTCGTATGTGGTTGTGTGTGTGCCTGTGTGTGTGTGTGTGTGTGTGTGTGTGCTATTTTCTGTACTGTGTGCAGGATAAGCGGATGCGCAGCGGCGATCTGATCCTGCGGATTGGCGACACTGACCTGGCAGGGATGGGCAGCGAACAGGTGGCACAGGTGCTCAAGCAGGCCAGCGCCAGGGTGAGGCTGCTCATCGCCAGAGACACTGTGGACAACGACCTGTCTCCTCACCCCGTTCCCAAGCAACAGGAGACAAGAGCTGCCCTGGTATGCTGGAATTGATCCTGTGTGTGTGTGAGTGTGAGTGTGTGTGTGTGTGTGGGTGAGAGAGAGAGAGAGAGAGTGAGAGAGATAGTTTGTGTGTGTGTATATATATATATGTGTATGTGAGTAAGAGAAAGATTGAGTGTGTATGTGAGAGAGAGAGCGTGTATGTACTGTGTATGTGTGTGAGTGAAAAATTGAGAGAGAGGGGGGGGGGGGGGGGGGGGAGAGAGTTTGTTTTTTCGTTTATAAAAGGTTCTGGGGACAGGTTGTTGATAGCTGTGTAGTATTAGTATTAGTAGTATTACCCCTCTCTCATTCATGTTTCTAAGGAAACCTCTTGAATGACTACCATCTCTATCTTGGCCTGACTCATCTAGTTCTCCATTGATAAAGTAAGGACTGTGTCCAAGCACTGTCATCACACACATTTGTGAAAGGCCTCCTGTGCTTGCTCTATCATACAGTATACTGTATGATTAAGTTGAGAGGCTGTGCTGAGGAGATGCGCATTGAATATACCTAATGTAGGCTTCAGGTGTATCCTTAAGAGGTTGCACCAATGCATCCTAAGTAGTATGTACATCCACATTTCCAAGAAGAAGAGCTGTGATTTCAGGAGAAGAACAAAGAGTTCTGGGAAGGAAACCTTCGCTTGGCAGTGGCAGGTCATACGGAGTGGTGGTGCGGTGTCTCCAAGAGTTTTGTCAGCCATACACAGGAATATCCTTGTTTCCGTTCCACCGAAGCACCTCTGTCGCTAATCTGCATGGTGACGCATCGGACCTTTCTGTCTTTGCAGCTTTCGGAGCCTGACAGGGACAAGACGTACGATTTGAGGTTCACGAAAAACGCCCGCGGCCTGGGACTGACCATCGGCAGAATCCCAGTAACCCCTGGCTCAGGTAGGCTGTAGTGGCCCAGTGGTCATACATTATATTCACATGTATGCATTTAGCAGACGCTTTTATCGAACGTAACTTATACTTGTCAGCTATTGCAGTACTTACCTCAGGGTCTTAGCCTAGGGCAATTTAGAATGAAGTGCCCAAGGGCCCAAGGGCGCACACACATGCACACACACACACACACTCACACATGCGCACACACACACACACACACACACATACACACACATGATGGAAGCCCGGGTTTGAACCCACAATTCCCAGTCTACTAATGTAGCACGCTAGCCATTTTTCTTCACTGCCACGCTAGCACCTCAAGCGTCTTTCCGGCTGTGCTGTTGCTGCTCTTGCTGCTACAGCACTCACTGCATGTTGAAATCTCTCTTTTCCCTTTAGATTCCAGTGGCATTGTGGTCAAGAGTATAGAAAAAGGCAGCGCAGTGGACCAGCATGGCCAGATGCACATTGGAGACCACATCTTGTCTGTGAGTTCCAATGCGTTTTGTATCTGAACCTCTTCTGAATGGTGAATTTTAGATTTAGATATATGTAATATAATAATATTTGGGTTAAAGGGTCTCCAGTTACAAAAATAAAACATCCAGATGAGAGGAAAACCGTCAATAAAATCTACTAAAGTACTCAAAGTGATCAGTTTTAAAAAAAGGATTTTTTTTAACTGAACAATTGGAGTACTTTAGTTGTATTTATTGACACATTCCTCTCCACTGTAAAAGCTGTGGATGTGTTGTTTGGGTAGCTAGTGACCCTTAAATTGATTTTGATGGATTATGTTCAGAGATAACAGATAAAAGCGTATGTATCGTTGCCATTAGCTGGCTTAGTTTTTTTTACAGTGTAATTTTACGGTCGAGGGCACAGAACCCAGCTGAGTTGGTAGAACAACTGAGCCTAAACCCACACTTTCACATAATGTCTGCTATGCATAATTTAGAAGGCCAGCTTGGATTTAACTGTGTCAGTGGTGCCGCTGCCAGTGTTTAGCTGTTGGCTGTAGTTGGATTCCTAGCAAAAACACAAGGAAAGGATTCCTTTGTATTCATTAAAGTAATTGATATGGGACACCAGGAATGCTGGAAGTGGGGTGTAATACCTCTAGAGTTTAGAGTTATCATGAAAAATTATATTCCTCTCTCATAAAAAAAACACAGTCCGTAGATTGTTTATTTGCACTCCTAGGAGTTTTAAATACCTTAATTTAATTTTTGAATCAGACCTTTTTAGGAAAAAATAAAGAAGGAGAAATAAAATAAAATACAAATAAAAACCCTAGGTGAAGGATGTGAAACCATATTCCTCTCTTATAAAAAAAACAAACACATGGCATAGATTGTTTATGTGTACACCAATGACTCCTGCACATTATATAAATTAAGGTATATATATATATATATATACACCTTAATTTGATATCTCAGTAGGACCTAACCAGGTGAAAAAAATAAAAAATAAAATAAAATAAAATAAAAAACAGGCGTAAGATGTGAAAGTGTGCTGTGCCGCGTGTCAGGTGGACGGGCAGAGGTTGCGTGGCAGCAGTGAGCAGCAGGCAACGGAGCTGCTGCAGCAGACAGGCCAGACGGTGCACCTGAAGATGCTGAGGAGGGCCTCCACATCCCTGCCTGCACCTCCACTCCCAGCCATCCCCAAACCCCCACGCAGCGCAAAGGCCAACCAAAACCGCAAGCTCAGCTCCAGCATAGAACAAGGTAGTCTCTACCCCCTACCCCTGTAACCCATCACAACTCTCTCACTCTCTCTCTTTCTCTCTCTCTCTCTCTCTCTCTCTCTCTCTCTCTTTCTCTCTCTCTCTCTGTCTCTCTCTCTCTCTCTCTCTGTCTCTTACACACACTGCTTGAGTCTGAAGGACAGAGATAGAGCATACACATGTACAAAGATAGAACATACACATGTATCTCTCTCTCTCTCTATCTCTCTCTCTCTCTCTCTCACTCTCTCTCATTCAAATGAAAATTATGATGCGTTGTTGGCAGGACAAATAAAGGTAGTCTCTACCCCTCTACCCCCCTTCCCCTCACAGCTCTCTTACTCTCTCTCTCT
>JAGFZM010005391.1:13072-32306 GCA_017657215.1 Limnothrissa miodon | reverse complement strand
TGTACAGTAGCCATACTGTATGTTGAAAACTGAGGCTTAGCTTAACCCTAGCATGCAGTGTGATTGAACAAAATAGTGTCATCCAGTTTGTTGGACTTTAACACAGTGGCATAATTGGTCACTCTGCTATTTTACAGGCAGAGCAGAACTGTGTGACTGTATCTCCTAAAGAAGCACAGGACTCTGGGAAAGTGGAGGACCTGTCGCCCCTGGCCATGTGGGAGACAGAGGTGCAAACGTATGAGCTGCTGAAGGGTGAAGACGGTCTGGGCTTCAGCATTTTGGACTATCAGGCATGTGGCTGAGTCTCTTCACAAACATAGCCACCATTACCCATAGGCTATACGCAAACCACACACACAACAGTCAGACAGACAGACACACTTTCACCTATTGCAATGATTGCACTTGTTCTCATAGATGATTTGTTTCCTTTTGATCGATGAAGAAAGTTGTGTTTACAATTAAGAAGCACTTTATCATTCATATGATGTCTGGACTACACACTTAAATATATAATAAACATCAGTTGTTTATTTTAAATTAAAACTGCCTGACATTTTCATGCTGTTCAATATCAATTAATCTAGAAATTGAATCCAGCTTGTTTTCCGTTCTTTCCTTCCTGGCCAGGACCCTGAGGACCCGGAAAAGACTGTGATTGTGATTCGCTCGCTGGTTCCTGGTGGACTGGCTGAAAGGGATGGCAGGTTGTTGCCAGGCGACCGGCTAATGTTCGTTAATGACACAGACCTTCGCCATGCCTGCTTGGACCATGCTGTTCAGGTGCTGAAGAGTACCGGTTATGGCATCATACGGATTGGTGTAGCCAAACCTTTGCCAGTAAGTCAAACATTTGGAACCCAGATTCCTATGGTAACAGTAACTCCTGGTGGTTGAGAAGGGCGGATCACTAAGGCCATTTTTAAATTTATGTTTGTATCGTGCAATACAGATATGTATCATGTGCAGTGTAGATATAAGGCAAAGCAAGGCAAGGCAAGGCAAGTTTATTTATATAGCGCATTTCATACACAAAGTAGGCAGTTCAATGTGCTTTACAAAGATCAAAATAAAAACATAGTGGATAAAATAAAGTAAGAAAACAAACAAATAAGATTAAAGGACAGAGTAAAAAGTTAAAAAGAATAAAAAGTTAATATATAATATATAATACATAGTGGTTAGTGGTTTAGATATGGTTTTGATTATTTATTTAACTTAGGCCACACCAATAAAATTAGTTGGTTCTCGGATTCGCCGCTTCAAAAAAATGCAAAATGAAATAAAAATAAAATTGAATTCGAACTCACACAAACATAAAAAAACACCGTGGCTGATAGCTATAATACTGAAATAAGCATGCTGCGTTCACATGACGTTGAAAACCAATCAAATCGCGCCTTCTACTTCAGAGCGCAAGAGACAAGAGACATGATATGAGGAAAGATGCCGGTGGATCCTGCTAGGCCAGTGTTTGCAATTATTAGAATATTTTATCAGAAGAGAAAAACATTTGACAAGTGTATTGAAATTAAAGAGGATGAGAACTTTGCGCAGTTGTAGGCTACTCACGGTGCCGAGAGCAGTCTGCTTGTGCAACTCTGTGGAGGTGAGTTTGATATTTCAATGATTGAGAGGCGAAAAAAAAACATTCAAAGTGTTTCGCCTTCAAAATCAATCAATAACTAAATGAATAGCATGTGCCTACACACTCACATCCTTGCGCGCGCACACACACACACACGCTTCTCTTTTTCATGCAAAGAAAATTGTCTCTTTTCTAGATTCACGTGACTGCACGTTGATGAATATTCATCTCCGTTACGCTGATCACGAATTTTTAGTCACTATCTAATTGCTGGTGAATCAATGCGATTTTGACGTTCTAATGCCCTGTGATGAACTGTGACAAAATGAGTTTGAACGTAGGCTACAGCAGCCTAGACGTAGTCTACATTATATGTATACCTCAATTCCACAGCCAGCTTGCTTGGTGCTTAGATTCTTAAACTCATAAATAAATGACAAACCGTCAAACCTTTACATGACATAGAATGACAGAATTATGAACTTGTACATTGCCTAAAACCTGCATGACAAAAAGTGTGCTGTGAGGTGTCAAAGTTAAGTTTATAAATTAGGCCACATTTAGTTTTTCCTTAACACATGAGTAAATGTCTTTAATGAACATTAACTGTGAATGTGCTAATTTACCTTCAGAACATTTTTTTATTTTTATTTTTTATTTCGCTCGCTCGCTCCATATTTTTCCTGAAAAAATCAGAGAACCAACTAATTTTATTGGTGTGGCCTTACTTTAGCTCATTACTTTATAAACTTCATTTTATGCAATTATTAAGGATACTCACTAAAGGCATCTTTATATTTATGTTTGTTTAAAGTGTTAGATAGAAATGATTGTGTATTGTCTACTTCCTAATATTTTTTTTAGTTTTTGCCCAAATCCCCAAACAAGTCTCTGTTTCTTATTTTGTAATATTAGTAATGTATGTGAATGAATATTATTATTTGTTGGCCATCTTTTAATATTTGAATAACAATTTTTAAGTCCTTGTAAATAGTTGGTTGGATAGTAAGTTAGATAGTTAGTTATTTAGTTAGTTGCATAACATTGCCATTATCTTTAGTTCTCTATATGAGTGTGCATTGAATGAAAGATAAGTTTGGTCTGATTCCCCATATGTTCTGGTGCTATATTTGGTTTGCATGTTGTGTACATGTGTAAGTGGTCTTCCATTGGCTGGTCGTTTTTTTGTTGTTAGTCGTGGCTTAGAAACAGGCAAGCCCGTGTCTGGTTGCAGGCACGTTTGAATTTTTAATGCCACTCAGAGTGAACACAATACTGCCTCTGTGTGTGTGTGTGTGTGTGTGTCAGCTCCTGGAGGTTTATTATTGAGAGCACATCAGACACCTTTTCTGCCTCCTCCAGCCTCTAGCTCCTCGCTGGTTATTACTGTTGAATGGAACACTAATGATTTGTTTATTTGTTCCCTTGCGACCAGTGTGATTGTAATGCAACAGAATTGCCAACTGAGAGCAGCGGTGAGGCCCAGGAAGGCAAAGCAGAGAATGACCTCAGACACATGTCTGTCCTAACCAGCAACAGCACCACCACACAGGGAGACAGCCTGAGCCCCTCATCAAAGGTAAAACCGCTTTCAACAAGCTGAAAGAGAGCCGTCTTGTTTTCTTTTTAGCAGCACATCATTCAAGCAGGGGAAAGGAGTGAAAATGGCCACCATTTTGCAACTTCAAAGGTAGATAAGGAGTCGTGTTGACCTGGTGCCCCCCTGATATTGAGACCCAATTGTGTACAGAAAGTGTGTGCTTTCCTGCAATGCTTTTCTGTTACAGCGGGTATTGGAGTGGACGGAAAGAATGGTGTGTTTGCACGGCACCTAATCTGGTCTTTGAAGGGAGAATGGGTTGCTAGTGGAAAGAGAAAGTGCGGGTTTGCTAGATCAGTCACAAGAGCGTGGGATCTGATGACTCTTCCCTCTTTACGTCAAACTTCAGCATGAAACATGATGTGCTGTGTGTGTGTGTGTGTGTGTGTGTGTGTGTTTGTGTGTGTGTGTATGTATGTGTCAGTATTGTACAACCTCGTTGCATTACGATGTTGGTTGCACATGTTTTTGTGATGTTTCATCGTGATGTTGCCTACTTTTTGTGCAATTTGTGTGGTTGCTGAGTCCATGTTATGTTTGTTTTCATCTTACTCTCACTCAGTAGCCAGTAGCCTACTCCTGTCCATGGGTAGCTTCGGGCTAAGAAGCCTTTGCTCCAATGAATCATTATTAGCCTGTAGGTTGTCCATTTAAACCCTTCACGGGTGACTGTCATTTCTACGGAGGCTGGAATGGATCCACGGTCTTTGGATCACCTAAAAAAGGCTAATTCGCTAACTCCAACGACTCCACGCCTCCTTATGTTTACTTCCCTTTTTATACATTTAGGCAGCAAAGCACATCTAACATACTGAGTTCAATGCTTCACATTATTCATTTACACCATTGCTGTACTTATATTCAGATAATACCTAATGCTAGTTAAATTCCGAAAATTCCGTTCCATTCCGTTTCATTCCGAAAACAAGTCCAATCCAGCAACATCTGTATGGTTGCCGTGTGGATAGAAGTAAACAGAGTGTTGAACTGAATGTGAGGAGGTGAAGGGATCTGACACTATGAGATAGCAAAAGAATAATCATGCACTCAACCCTCTCCTGGATGACACTGATAGATATATAGATTTACCATTACTTTTGTTATATGTTATATGATAATTATACAATTTATTATGAATGTTAATGTTTTTGTATTGTGTTGTATTGTATTGTAGTTTTAGTGCAGTGCTTGATAATGGTGGTAATTTTAGACAGCTTGTTTCCCCACAGCCGTCCCCAAAGGAGGAGAAGGTCAGAGGTCATCTGGGCGGCATGGAGACGGCTGGCAGACGTTTCGCCGCCACGACTCCTGGCAGCAGCGGAAGCAGCTTTCAGAGGACTGTCACCGTTGTCAGGGGCAACACTAGCCTTGGTATGTGGTGGGTGTGCTTCCTGGTCCTGGTGTTTCTGTGTGTGTACGTCGTCAGCATGGCCACCCTGGCTAGCGTGGTGGCCCTCAGTGATGTGTGAGCTTGTGCATCCGTGTGTGAAGGTGTGTGTGAGCGCTTGCAACAGTTGTAAATGCTATTTATTCATGGAGTACGACAAGTATAATTGGGGGAATGATCTTTTTAATCAGATTGAATAATATGCTATGGAGTCAATGTCAAATTTGTAAAGCTTTTTAATTTGACAGTGTAACAGTTTGATACTAAACCACAGTGACAGACAATTTATAAAACTTCAGAGTTTGATATGACGTAAAGCTTTAAAGTTTAGCCTTAATTTAAATTGGCTTTTATATGAATTGAAATTGCAACGATGTAATTGAACACTTCAAGAGTCAGTAAGAGTCTTATTGTGTAATTCCAATCCTCTTTTCTGATGTCCAAAACCTTTTTATTTGTACATAGTGTAGTGCTGTGTTTTGGCATTGGGAACTAGCCAATGGTGGTTGCTGAAACCCAGTCATACAGATCTGCACAGTGAAACAGTGTGTGCAGGGAGTTTCCCATTCTAATGGCTGAGAGACAGAGGCTATGGCCCCCTAGAAGTGTGATTATCCTCAATGACTACACGGCAGCCGAGTCCTCTTTTCCTTTTCTGCCAGTCTGGCGTTTTCTTATACTAATTTGCTCGGTCGCATTCCGCTAACCTCCTGAAAGACGGAGGTCAGAGGTCACATTCCCCTAACCTCCTGAAAGGTCAAGAGGTCAAGTTGCCCACATCCATATGTAATTTTTTAGGGAAATGTGTTCGTTCCGGCTCGCCACTCTACTGCTGTTCCCTGCTGATGTATTTGAAACTCAAAATAGCGAACTCTCGACCATTGAGGTTCTGTGACCAGCTTAAGTGGTGCTGTTCTCAGAACTGCACTGCTCTACACAGGAAATAGACTCAGGGCATCTGGTCCCAGTTGAAACTTGAAACAGTGAACTCTCTCGCCATTGAGGTTCTGAGACCAGCTCAAGTGGTCGGTGAATCATTAACTGTGAATTGTGACGAAAATAGAGCAGTAATAAGCTGCAGAGCGCAGTCGCAAAGGGGAAATTCTGCCTTGTGTGGCATGGAAACAGTACCTGTTGGCAGAGCTGCCGGCTTTGGCCGCGGAGACAGACTCCCACCTGCCTGTCTGTAGAGGAAGGTGAGATAGTGCTGCTGCTGTGGTTGTGGGGGGCAGTGATTGTGCTGTGATGGTGGGGGTGCTGGTGGTGGTGGTAGTGGTTGTCTGAAGCTCGGCCAAAGAAATAAAAGCTCCTTTGCTCTGTCAGCGTGCGAGGGCAGCAGACAGGCCGCCAGTGGTGACTGGTTCTCCACTGCGCAACGCAACACAACGCCCAGCTTGTGCCCACGCCAACTGTTCATCTGAAATCAGGGGGAAGAGAGTTTGCTTTGTTTTGTTTTTTTTTGCACACGCTTTTATCCACAGCAACATGGACTCCTGTGGACAGGTTTAGGAACAGATCCAACGCAGGTGAACTGGTTGTCAGGCCGCCCCCGGGGGTTTTCACTTCACCTAATAACCCAGCATCCTTTTGATAGGAAGAGTGGGATCATTATGCACCTGACCACAGTGGGAGACATGGCTGCTGCTTTTATTAGAAGGATTAAAAACAATCTGGCTGATTCCAGTTCAGTAAATGTCGCTGCGCACATAATGTGTGTGTACCTTATCAAGGGCGTGATCATTATTAACCTTCCTCTCGGCTGTTTCTAGTAGTAGCTAAATAGACATTCAAACTGCGTAATTGCTGTATTTTACATTGACCAAAGTGATATAGGATCAGATGCTCATTGTCTTCTACCATCTAAAGAGGAGCGTTCAACTAGCTTTGTTTTCTTTGTAGCAGTTTTATGTAGCAACAATTTTGGTCAGTCGCACCATTTTTTTTTGTCTAAGCTCTCCATCGCTACTATCTAGTGTGCACCCGTGTCTCGTATCCTGCTAAAGTTGGTTTGTGTCTCTCAGACACAACAACAGCTTATCCTGAGCCTTGCGAGAGAATGCTCTGCTGGCAGAAGTTTGCAGTACTGTACGTTGTCCCTTTGGCGTGGCGGCCATTGAAGAATGCTTGATCCCCTGCCCTTACTACTGTGGTCACATGGCCCTCTTCTGCTTGAAATGCAAGAGGAAGGAAGGTATTTGGCAACCACCATCTGGCAGTTTTCTGATAGGTACAGGATCACCTGTTACATCAGCATCACACATTACATCATCAAGTGATGTCACTTGTACTGACTGAGATAAGAGAGTAGTTATCAAATGAAATTGGTAGAATAAAATAAAATGAAATAGAACAGAGTAGAGTAGATTAGAATAGATTAGCCTTCCACCAGATCAGATTAAGCCCTGTCACTGTTAAAGACTGAAAGAAATGTACAGGCCAATCCTTTGTGCGGCATGACGTGTGTTTCTCTTGCCTTGGGTATTGTCAACTATAGCATGATCTGTCTTTTTGTAATGTCTGTATGTCTACCAACATAATGGTGGAATTCAAAAGTGGAAATGCTAAATTACTGTATCTATAAGCTTGGATTGGACTGATTTAATTGGCATGCACTGCTCATTTGTTTTGAATTCTGCCATACAGCACAACCACTTGTGAAGCACTTTAAAACAAAAAAAGGGCTTGATTGCTTTCTCAATTTGGTCTGTTTTGGAAAAAAAAAAACAGAATGGCTAAGATCTAAGAATAAAAAAAATCTGGCTGGAAACTAAATTCTTAGCGCTGTTCACCGTGACGACTACATTGGAGTGCGACACAGTGGTTGATTCTGTTTTTTACACACTCTGTGTTTGTCTGTGCTTTGGTTTGTTCTTGTTGCTGCATTGTAACACACTATGATGGAATTGTAATTTGAATGTATGAGGGGAATAAAAACACTTATACAAAAATCATAATAAATGATTTGAAACAAACAGAACTTTGATGAATATCAAATCAGTTATCCGTCTGTGCATGGCTGCTTTCTTGTGTGTTTTTGCATGTCCTTGCTTGTATGCAAAGGCCTTTCCGATGCACTGCATATAGTGTGTTTCAATGGGGGCTGTGCAAGTGTGCGTTGTTTGTGTGCGTGACTGCGTGTTTTTGCATGGTCATGGTTGTGTGATGTGTGTGTTTGCATGCTTGTGTGCCTACTCGTGAGAACATAACACAGCAATAAGAGGAACAAAAGTATCATGTTTTTATGAGTATGTGGGGTTTACAGTTTTTTCAATTGTTTACACACAATTTTGAAAAGTGGGTTAATTTTTTCTAAATATAATCACAATTATCCAAACACCACACTCAATTTGCAGAATTCCTAGATTGCTTGCAAAATTACGCACTTAAGTCAAAATATACACACTTCAGACAAAACATACACATTTCAGTCAAAACATATACACATATTTGTGAAAATGCTATTAGTTTTCATTTAACCAACACAGACCTCAATGATCAGACACTATTGCAGACAGTTTCACACTGCTGTGATAAATAAAAAACACATTTGTAAAAAACTAACCCACAACAAATGACAAACCCACAACATTCTTCATGAGTTTGAGATACAGGGAGAATGTACACAAATAGGCCTACTATAAACTTACCAAGCACTGCACAACACTGATGCTGCAAACTCAATATTTCAAGTATTTATTTAAATTCAGCAGTATTTCTTACCATAATCAGTTACAGTAATCAACCAATAATGAAATCAGTGAAACAGATTTGGTCCTCGTCTTCTTTGTTCAGATTTTATCAACTCTTCAAGTCCTTCTCTACCTCTTCCTCTACCTAGGCCTCTTCCTCTATCTCTTTCTCCTCTTCCTCTACCTGGGCCTCCTCATCTACCTCCTTCTCCTCTTCTTCTACCTCCTTCTTCTCCTCTTTGATCCCTCTCATTCTCACTCTTCTTCTAGCTCCTTTCATTTTTGATGAATACAGGTGAACTCACTTGCTGCCTTTTATAGCACACCTGAGTGCTGCTTTTTCAAATTAGCACATGTGTGCTTCCACACCTTGTGGATGTGCTTATCCAATTTGTTCATTAGTGTGGTCATTGGCAATCCGGGGCTTTGTAATGACAAGGAAGTAACCTCACAATCCTCATCTGTGTCTAAGGTGCCGAAATGTGTGTAGAGTTTTACAAATCACT
Source organism: Limnothrissa miodon (assembly GCA_017657215.1). Taxonomy (NCBI): domain Eukaryota; kingdom Metazoa; phylum Chordata; class Actinopteri; order Clupeiformes; family Clupeidae; genus Limnothrissa; species Limnothrissa miodon. Next base: position 23,533 of record JAGFZM010005391.1, on the reverse strand, counting down.
TTATGTAATGTTTTGCAAAAAGAGTGAAGGAGACATTGTGTGTAATGTTGTGCAAATCTGTGGCGGTGTTTTACTCCTTGTAGTAGAATTTTGCAAATTGTGTGGAAATTTTTATTTTAGAGTGTAAACAATCGTAAAAAAATGTAAGAGGGAACAGTGCAGACGTAACCTGGTGTAGTTAACAGGTAAATCGGTCTGTTTGTTTGTGTGTGTGTGTGTGTGTGTGTGTGTCTGCACATCGGCTTGAGTGTGTGTGTGTGTGTTTCTGTGTGTGTCTGCGTGCGTGCATGTTTGTGTGCATATGTATGTGTGTGTGAGTGTGTGTTTGCATGCACATGTGTGTGTGTGTGTGTGTGTGTGTATGTTCGGCAGGTATGACAGTGAGTGCATTAAAGGATGGTTCAGGCATTATAATCCGCTCAGTACTGAGTGGCGGCTCCATCAGTCAGGATGGGCGCCTGTGTGTGGGGGATGGCATCGTGGCCATTAACGGAGAGGCCACCACCAACCTCAACAACGCCCAGGCCAGAGCTATGCTCCGCCGACACTCTCTCCTCGCGCCCGATATCAGGTATACGCACCTACATCCACATGCACCACAACAATCCACCACCCACTAATCTAATCTAATCTAATCTAATCTAATCTAAAGCATACAGTATACGTGCACATGCCTGTCAGGGAATCATAGATATAAAACAAAGGCAGCAAATGAAGTGGAGCCTACATACCAGACCTGGGCATCTTATTGCTCCTTAATTCATATTTATTTACAGAATATTGTTATACCTCTAATTACCAGTCGCAGCTTATTAAAATAATGTACTGGTTTTATAAATTAAAGGTAGGGTCTACGATTCTGAAAATCACTTGAGCCTCTGAGACAAATTTAAAAAAAGCATCCCGCCCCCCCCAACCAAATACCTCCCCTCAGTGTACAACGATTCGTTCACAAAGAAGGGTACGCGCAGAAGGGGAGGGAAAAGCAGATTTCAGTTTGATAGATTCTTCAGAATCCAATCATACTGAACTGTCCGTTCATTATGATTGGATAGTGTTTTTCCTGGATTGATCGTTCTAGAGGCCACTAAAACTTTTAATTTTTGTGTCAAAACTTTTAATTAATTGGTTGCAACAGGGGTGTGAAGAGTATTTCCAGCAATATGTTAAAAAGTGCATGCTAGACCCTACCTTTAATTAAGAAATTAATATTGAGCAGAATTTAGTTTATCATTGGTTCAGCCCTCACACAACACAGTTCAGGTTTGTCATGTTTTCCCCCTGGAGAAATGAATTGCCCAGTCCTGTTATATACTGGAGTGAAGCCTATATTTTAATGCATCATATACAGTACATGTCGTGAATGGTAAATTAACTGCAGTTCTATAGCGCTGTTCTACTCCTACGAGCACTCAGAACCTCACATTGACCTTCCAGTGGCAGAGGCAGCCATGCGAGGTGCCAGCCCATCACCGGGTTCAGCATCTTGCTGAAAGACACTTTAATGGGGTCATAGGGAGCGGGGCTCAAACCTGCACGCCTCTGGTTTCCAAATGGCATCTCTACCACCTGTGCCATCATCACATAGTGAAGCCTATACATCACATAGCGAAGCCTATTGATGCATTAGTGGTCATATACACATAGAGAAGCATATTAATTCTCATCAAGAGTGCCGTCCGTGGTGAAAGGATAGGATTATTCTGGCACTGGCACTAATAGGGGGTCCTAAGGAACATTTGAATAATAAAAAAATCAATGTTTGAGGGCCCAAAGTTTCTAGTGGGTGTCTATATGCACAGAACACAGTTACTACATAAATTAGTGCTCACATATACTTACTATACATACTATACATACACATATACATATACATAATGAAGCCTAAGTACTGTATTAGTGCTCACACACTTTACATGTAGTGAAGCCTGTATAAGACCTCCCATAACAGGTGAGAAACCTATATATCCCACACATAGTCAACCCTGTATACAGTATTTAATGCTCATATATACATAATGAAGCCTACATATATTAATATTGCTTATATACACATTTTGGAGCCTATTAGTGATCACTTATACTTAGTGGAAATAAGAATTTACATGGTGAAATAATTTATGTGGTGAAACCTTCATTTCATAAACATGTAGTGAATGTGATGCATCTAATGTTCGCATACACATAGTGAATGCAAGGCAAGTATTTGCATAGACACGTAGGACATCATGCATGTATATTAGTGCTTATATACACTTAAAGGCGCTCTAAGCGATGCTGTTTCACGTCACTTCTTGTTGACGTTCGAAGTATTGTCAAACAAAACGGAGGATAGCTCCCTCCTCCCCCTCCCTCCCATGCCTCCTGAAAGACTCATGAACGTGCATTTCCTTCTTGTGGTTAATTGGCTGGAACACTGTTATGTTTCGTTTCTTATGCTAGGTTCGCCCACTGTGTTTTTTTGCCATTTGTGGAGCCTGGGCTGTCTACAGAGACCGTGCTTTTTTACAGTGTGTTCAGGGGACAGGCAGCTAGCAGATTGTGAGGAGATGTTTGCTGTATGTAACAACACATTTTTTAGTCCTAAAAACGCGTCACATCGCTTAGAGCACCTTTAATGAAGCCTATGCATTAGTGGTTATATACAGTAACTTGGCATGTACATCCATTTTAGCACACACACACACACACTCTCTCTCTCACACACACATACACACTCACACCCGATTGCCAGTTCTGTGAGAGGAGAAAGTCTGTACAGCTCTGTTTGCATGTGAGCTGATGTGAAGTCTGGTGAAATCAGGTGAAGTCTCTTCAGCAGTACTCACTACTGACATCCTCTTCCTAATAATAGTGGTGTGTGTGTGTGTGTGTGTGTGTGTGTGTGTGTGTGTGTGTGTGTGACATATTGAAGCACCATGAACACTAGTACTTTTACTCATGAGAATAAAGCTATGTATTCCTACCAAGGAAAAGATGATAGATTGACTAGATTGACCTTTGAACTTTGAGCATAACCGTCTGGTTCTGTCAACAGGTTGTTTGTTTGTTTACTTTGAACCTGCATTGTGTTTCAGATATCCATACTGTACACTGTATACATATCTCCATGTTATGCATTCTCACCTAATACCAGTATTGTTTTAACATACACACACACACACACACGCACACACACACACACACATCAAAATCATCATCATCCTCCTCACACGGCATCATATCATTGCTTTCCTGTATGCCCATTTTAAGTGACATGCACACATGCAAAAATTCACCCACCCACACACCCAGCAAGACACACACACACACACACACACACACAACCACTCACACACACACACACACACACACAAACACTCAAACACACACACACAAACACACACACACAGACACTCACATTCCATTGCTCATCATCCCATGCCTTGTGTGTTTCAGTGTGACATATGTTCCCGCTCCTCTGCTCGATAAACACCGAGCGGCTTTTGTCCAATCCAGACAGGAGGACTCATCCACTGCGCCACTGTGAGCATCATTCAGATGAATCACCATAAACGCTTCACAAATAAGCCACTCTTAGTAGCCAGCTGCCTTTTCAACACAAAGATTATCTTAAAAAACACTCCAACTCACACTCTAAACAAGCTTGACTAAACATACACAGTACATCTGGTGACAATGTCTTTGCAATATCTGTACCGTATGTTTTCATAACAGTTTCATAGTATCAGAATCATAGAATCCTAAAGAATGTTCTAGAATATTGCAGACATTACAGTGTTTTAATTGCCACTGTGTTATTGATGACTACCCACCCACTCCTATATGTCATTTTCCCAGAGCTCATTTAGTCAGTGACATACTCCCTGCTGTGTGCCAGTTTGTGTGTGTGTGTGTGTTTGTGTGTGTGTGTGATTGGGTGTCTTTATATCTGTGTTTGTGTTTGTGTGTGTGTGTGTGTGTGTGTGCGCATCTCTTTACATGTGTATGTGTGTGTTTCCATTAGCATATGTCTCAACTAGCCCCACCCTGTCACACACACACACACACACACACACACAGCAGCTCATGTCATTCCCAATAAGCACCTGAACACTGTGTGAGTAGGACCCAGCTGTCTGACGCCACCCTGTATCCCACAATCACTTGAGCCGCAACCCTCTCAATTGCAGGAAGAAGCTGGCAGAGCCTGTAAGAGCCAGGCCCACAGACAACCCACAGAGGAGAGAAAGAAGGGAGGAAGAGAAGGAGGAGGAGGAGAGTGATGGAGTGAGAGAGAGGCACAGTCAGAGCAGCAGTGAGAGTGTGGATGGGCAGGGAGAGAAGAGAGACGAACAGAAAAGAAGGGATGAAGGAGGGAAGGATGGAGGGAGAGACGGAGGGAGAGATGGAGAGCAGGGAGAAGGAGAAGGACAGCTGAGGCACTGGAGTACGCCAAGGAGGTAAGTCATAGGAACATCTGCTTCACAGACCAACAAGTGTGTGTGTGTGTGTGTGTGTGTACAGTATGTGTGTGTGTGTGGGTCAATCTGCAATTGTGTGTGTGTCTTGTGTGGTGTGTGTGTGTATGTGTACTGTAGGGTTAGCACTAACCCTAACGCCATATGTGTGTGTGTGTGTGTGTGTGTGTGTGTGTGTGTGTGTGTGTGTGCATGCATGCATGTGTGTGATTTTATATGCATCCACACATACAAAATGACTGCAAGCAACACAACATTTTGCAACTACACTTAATTTATGGAACGTCTGTTTACCCTAAACATACTTAACAAACATGACAGGCTAGAATACTGTAATGCTCTAGGATATAATTGCTTCAACTGCATCATGATTGGCAAGAGAACATCTACTGTAACAGCTAGTTAAATCCACTTGTATTGTTTTATAATGTTTTAAATATATCCCCTACCAACAGTCCATCACAGTGTGCTGCGTGTGTCTGTCTGTGTGTGTGTGTGTGTGTGTGTGTGTGTGTGTGTATGTGTGTATGTGTGTGTGTGTGTGTGTGTGTCTGTGTGTGTGTGTGTGTGTGTGTGTGTGTGTGTGTGTGTGTATGTGTGTGTGTGTGTGAGCAGAGTTAGAGTGTTCAGACAGGCTGGGAAGTCACTTGGCATAAGCATAGCTGGAGGAGGAAAGATGGGTAATCGCCTTAGCAACGGGGAGATGAGGCGGGGTGTCTTCATCAAACACATCACTGAGGACAGCCCAGCAGGCAGGAATGGCACCCTCAAGACTGGAGACAGGATCCTGGAGGTGTGTGTGCGTGTGTGAGTGTGTGTGTCTGTCTGTCTGTCAGAAAGAATATTCATCATTTAAATACACATCATGAGATGACTCATATTAAAAAGGCTGTGGAAAATAAGTGTTTGCTATGTGTGTGTGTGTGTGTGTGTGTGTGTATATGCGTGTGTGTGTGTGTGTGTGTGTGTGTGTGTGTGTGTGTGTGTGTGTATGCGTGTGTGTGCGTGTGTGTGCGTGTGTGTGTGTGCGTGTGTGTGTGTGTGTGTGTGTGTGTGTGTGTGTGATCAGGTGGCAGGGGTGGATGTACGTGATGCCACTCACGAGGAGGTGGTGGAAGTGATCCGCCGCTCTAGAGACAGTGTGGAGTTTCTACTACAGAGCCCGGTACACACACACACACACACACACACACACACAGACGGTCAAGAGTCATTAGTTACCTAATGGTTTACTCATGTGAGCTGTTGTCCTGTGTCCCATCACCATGCAGCAGGAATCCTCCACTGTCACAGACGGGAGAGAGACGTCCTTAGACACACACACACACTCTGACAGCAAGGTGAGCGCACACACACACACACACACACTCTCTCTCACAGGAATGTGAACACACACACACTCTCACAGCAAAGTGAGCACACACACATACACACACTCTCTGTAAGGTGAGCACATACACATACACACACACTCACAGGAAGGTGAGCACACACGCACACAAACACACACACACACACACACACACACACACACACACAGTAAGGTGAGCTCATTTATCATCACTGCTTTGTCTCTCCAAGTGCATGGATATAATCACAAACACACTGAGAAACATACACCTTAAATACAGACACATCCTGCTGTGGTATGGCACAATGGAGTTGTACAGTACAGTTCATGGACAACTACAGTATAGCATACGTGGCTACTGGCTAACTGCTAACAGCTAACAGCTAGCGGCTAACAGTGTGCGTAACATGTTTCCTCTCCCTTATGCTGTATATGGCACAATGGAGTGGTACAGTAAGTGTACAATTATAGTATAGCATACTTGGCTAATTGCTAGCGGCTAACAGCTAAGGGCTAACAGTGCGCGTACCATGTTTCCCTTCCCTCATGGTCTCCTTCCTTCCTTCCCTTTAGGAATCTGATGCCCAGTCTAGCCTTCTCCTTCGCCTCTCCCCAGCCAACCCTTTTACCCCAACCCCCTTTAAGGTTTGTAAACAACCCCCTTTAAGGTTTGTAAGCAACCCCCTTTAAGGTTTGTAAACAACCCCCTTTAAGGTTTGTAAACAACCCCCTTTAATGGCCTGAACAATAGCATTGGTTGTACTGCACTGCATGTTTCATGTTTGTTTCAGCTTTAGCGGGGCGTTATGTGCCAGTTGAATGGTGTGGTGCTAGACCATGGGTGGGTTATAGAATTTGATAAATGGGCCGTGCCAGGAGAAGATGGATGTAGTGTTTGTGTGAAGTAATATAAGGGACACGTAAAGGCCATTTTATTTCACAGTTTTTGGCCTTTAATAGGTAGCAAAGCATGGATTTCAAAGCTCTTTTAAAAAATGCATTTATTAACAGCGGTAAAAAAGGGCTAACCCTATATTTAAAACAATTTAGACAGGTTTGGCAGTCCGGATTAAAAAGCCTAACAGGCCGTATATGTGTGTTTGTGTGTGTGTGTGTGTGTGATGGGGTGTTTTTATGTGTGTGTATGTCTATGTCTGTGTGTGTGTGTGTGTGTGTATTTGTGTGTATGTGTGTGTGAGTGTGTGCGTGTGCCATTTGAATGGTGTGGCGCTACAGCTAGACTGATGACTTGTTTGATCTGTCTGTGTGATTTTGTCTCCTTGTCTCCTCGCAGGCGCCCTCGGGTGTGGCGGGGGAGAGGGTGACAGTGAGGACCCCCTGCGTGGCCCCCCCTCCCCCCAGTCTGTGTTCGGAGCCTCCGGGGCCGGGGGGATCACACACACAGACCGAAACACTTCCAGACGCAACGCAGACAGTTCCGGAAAGACCCGGCATGCCAGCCCAATTTGGAGCAAGCTGTGACGAGGAGCTTGTTGGCTTGTGGAGTATGTTAGCATGCTTGTGTGTGTGTGTATGTGTGTGTGTCTGTGTGTGTGTGCACGTGTTGAGGTGCCTGTGGGTGGGAGTACATTGTCATGCACAGATATACGTGTGTGTGTGTGTGTGAGAGAGATTGTGTGCCTGTAGGTGTGTATGTGCTGGGGGATGTGTACGTTGTCATGAACAGAAATGTGTGTGTGTGTGAGTGTGTGAGTGGGTGTATGTGCTGGGGGTGGTGCAAATTTTCATAAACAGATATGTGCATGTGCATGTGAAGGTGCCTGTGTGTGTGTGTGAGTGTGTGTATGTGTGTGTGTGTATGGGTGTATGTGCTGGGGGTGGTGCAAATTGCCATGAACAGATATGTGTGTGTATGGGTGTATGGGGTTATGTGTTGGGGGAGGTGTAAATTGTCATGAACAGATATTGTAAACTTCCACGTCTACTAGGGACGCCAACGGTGGGGTTCTTTAAGGTTCTTTATTTAATCAACAACTCAGAATAGTATAAGAAACACAAAATTCAATCTTTTCCAAGAATGTGGACGGGCCCACTGGCTACACTCTGTCCACACCACCTTTCAGGCTTCCTGCAAAACAAAACAGAACTGCCTTTTAGCAAAACTACTATTTTAACGCTCAGTGCTGTAGAGCCTTTGCTCATGGTGCTTTCTCTCTCACACACCCTCTCTGACTGATTCTTGTGTGTCTTCTGCGTTGGGTCTCCACAGCTTTCAGCTGTGCCCTGTAATCACCAATTGATAACTCCCGACCTCTCTGTTTCCCAGAGCGTTTCCCCCAGGTCCTAAAGACCTCCCAGCATAGCTCTAGCAAAGTACCTCCCTTCCACGACTTTGCCTAAGGGAATTCGGTGGCGATTAGCCTTAGTGGGAGCCCTAGCGTAGCTTGGGATACCACAATATGTGAATGTTTGTTTGTGCGTGTGTAATGCCAGGGGCGGGGTTAAGAGCATTCATAACAGCCATAATTGGACATTTAAGCTACAAAACAACAAGCAGCTAACCTTGACTTATGACTGCCCACATATCAACAATGTTTTTCTTTCTCTATCTATATGTCTGTGTGTGTGTGTGTGCATGTGTGTTTATGTGTGTGTGTGTGTGTCTGTGTATGTATGTGTGTGTGTGTGTGCGTGTGTGTGTGTGTGTTTATGTGTGTGTGTGTGTGTGTCTGTGTATGTATGTGTGTGTGTGTTTGTGTGCTTGTCTGTCTGTGTGTATATCCCACCCAGAGCGGATGCTGCAGCGGTATGGGAGTTTACCAGGGGAGCTGCTGATGGTTGAGCTGGCTCAGTGCTCCCAGGGGTTGGGGCTGGAGCTAGTGGGGAACAGGGATGGCTCGCGCTCCAACCTGGGCGTCTACGTCGGTGCCATCCTCCCCAACGGAGCCGCCGCCGCAGACGGACGCATACGAGTCGGAGATGAACTCCTAGAGGTCAGGGGTCAAATGGATGTCATCTGAAAACAAACATTTTCAGAGCCTTCAATTTGTGTGCACCATTGTGGATTATTATTGGTTCTGTTCTCTTGTAGATTAATGGACAGATTCTATATGGACGGAGCCATCAGAATGCCAGCTCCATAATCAGCAGTGCTGCAGCTAAAGTCACTATCATCCTTATAAGGTACTGAATCTTCGTCCTCCCCCTTTTCACCTCAGTGACGGCCATTACACGAGTGACTTCAGAAGTCAGCATTCTGATTAAAGAAAAGATCAATTCAATCCAGTTCAATTTAATTTCATTTTAATTTAATTGTATTTATTTATTCATTTAATACAGCGCCTTTGTACAATAGTTATATCTCCTGGTGCTTCACAGCAAAGAGCAGCCAGAAACTCCCTAATTTTTCCATGTGTAGTAGTCTAGGAATAAACTAAAAAAAATGAGCAGATCCATGGCTCAAAGGGGCTAACCCAACTGACCAAGGTCATGCAGAGGTTTGCATCAGATCAGATCCGAAGTGAGATTAGCTTTGCAGGTAGTGGCAAACATCTACCATGCAACCACTGAAGTCCCTCTGTATGAGAGAGCCAAATAGTAGGCCAGTAAGATGCATCATGTATACTGTAGCAGACAATCACTGGCAGCCCAAACATGTAAGTAGTGTTTTAGAGTGCTGCTTCAAAGTCACTCGCTACTGCTGACGCTACTCTGCTCTGTTTGTTGGGCTGCGGGATATTTTTAACACAAAACGCTCTCTTCTCCTGGTGAGATCAGAGCTTGCTGTCTGAACATTGTTGTGTTTTTTCTGACACTAAAGTACATCTCTTCCAAAGTTAATTATATACATATTGTTTTGTCCTGTACATTCCACGCTTCTTTCAAAAATGTTTTGCTAGCAATTGAGTCATCCTAAGCACAATTTGTCATGCTTCTCCTCCTAACATAATTTGTTGTTGTTTGTAACCAGAAATAGGGAGGTCCTACAACACATAGCTCATGGACCAGAGGTGAGAATTACCCTTTATGTGTGTGAATGTACTGCATGTGTGTGAATGTGTGAATGTGAGACATACACTGTTAAGCACTTTGAGTGCTTGTAGGAATAGAAAAGCAACATATAAATGCAGTCCATTTACCATGTACCATTTACTTTATAGAAACTCTGTGTAGAAACTCTTTTATAGAAAGTCTGTATAGAAACTCTTTTATAGAAAGTCTGTATAAAAACTCTGCATAGAAGCTCTGTACCGAAACTCTTTATAGAAACTCTGTACAGAAACTTTATATAAACTCTGTTTAGAAACTCTTTATAGAAACTCTTTATAGAAACTCTTTATAGAAACTGTATAGAAACTGTCTAGCAGCTTTTCCTCTTCTCATGCCAGTTCTTGTCTGTCCTGTCCCCCTGTAGCGTGACGCTGTCTCCAGGGTCTCTCCATCCCCTGCGGACGGGGCTGTGCTGAAGGGTATCCAGCAGCATACCGCCAAACCCCCAATCAGCTCCAGCCAAAGCACCGGTCCCGCCTCTCATCACACGCCAGCAGCCAATCACACGCCTCTCTCCGTCCCCCACGACGACTCCTATTGGCCCTCCCCTCCTCCCCCGTGCTTGGCCTCCAGCGACCCCCTGACCTGTCCCATCATCCCCGGCTGTTTGACCACCGTCGACCTGTGCAAGGGCCTCAC
>JAGFZM010005390.1:0-13927 GCA_017657215.1 Limnothrissa miodon | reverse complement strand
GAGTGAGGAATGTAGCTGAACCCTCCAAAGATCCAAGCTGTAACCCACTGAACACCAGAGGGCAGTAGGCTGAATTGGGAGGCATGGAAACAGCTCTGCATATCAGACTATTTTCCTTTTTAGCATTTTGATTTAGATGGAATGCATATAATGGTCTACTTCCTGTTTACTGTATTATTGTAAAATAAAGAATGTTTGGAAGCAAGGAGACAGAAATAATTGCTTTATATGGGAATTAGGATTAGTCTACCGTACTCTGCATTCTGCTGGCCATTTGTTTTACTGCATTGAAGCAATGGTAAGGACAACAGCATCTTAAATGCATCTGGAACAACTGGGAAAAAAACATCTCTTGGTTTTTCTGCAACAGAGACAGAGGCATTTGGAGAATAAAAATGAGGAATCATGAACCTGATTTGAAATTAAATTAAATGAATTCATAGTGGATATTATCAGACTCCTTACTATTTAGTTGACAACTTTCTATGTTGAAAGTGACATGACCTTCATTATCCCTATAGCTTTGCTCCAATTTGTTAAAGATTATATCTGCATTTGTTATAGCAGGAGTCTGTTAAAGCAACATGCCTCTAAGCACTATAAAAAAAATATGGGTGTGTGCATTGATTATACATATTAAGACTTCTGACATATTAAGACTTTCCTAGACTAAATATTGTGCTAGCAGTTATTTCCGACTACCTGTCAGGGTCTTATGTACCAGTACCCGTAACCACAGAGAAGATACTGTCATTCTAAGAGAATATGGTTGATAATCAGTAGATATAGCAGAATTACTGATCACAACCAGAATGTGCCTTTATCAATACTCCATTGACTAAACTGCTACTGTATGTCTCCTTCCAACAGAGCCAGCCTGAGATTGAATATTCCCTACCCGAGCTTCAGGCCCCTCGCTCCAATGTGGCGGACAAGCCTTGGCCTTCCGTCAACACCCACACCCAGCGACCACATGCAGGTGAGAGCAGCTTACCAGCATTTACCTGCAGGAAATGATGGAAAAACCTCCTAGAAACACTCAGTACACATAAGCACACAGACCTCACCCCTCATTCAAACCACAGTCTGCATTTGTGGTGCGTACATGGTTTTGGTCCATTACTGTTCAGAATGCATGTTACTAGATTAGACCATGCACACCTCACATTTTTGCTGCACTGTACTGTTAAGTTGAAATAGAAGAGTGCTGTTGTTCCGTGCTTTCTGAGTGCAGAATAAAAAGGTCTCCATAGATTTTAAACGAGAACTTAGGTGTCTGGTTTATGCAGACCTTTTCTGGTGTGAATACACAGACACAGATGCACACGCACCACAAACAGCAAAGGTTACTGACTGCGAACATGCTGGTTTCTATGTGAATGAGGCTTCACACCTTCCACTGAGTGTCCACTAGTCTACACATAAACACCTACCCACCCACCCACACATAAATTGTAAACTAATAGCAACACTGTCACACTCTGTAAGTGTGTTAAGTGGAGCCCCACTCCAAGTGGGTTGCGGCTGTGGCTGGTGTAGCGGAGGTTACAGAGAGGGGAAAAAATCAATATTCTGCCACTCACCGCCTGCCTTTCCCTGCACTGCCGTTGCAGGTGCGAGGTCTCACGGGGAGAAGGGTGCGGCAAAGGCTGCGGCCAAGGGAAAGCACACCGCCCAGCACACGGAGGATCCTGCAGGGGAGCATGACTTCCTGGGTTGCATGTCTAGGTGAGGATAATGGGGAGATGATTTGTCAGCATCTATTTGGGGTCATATGGACCTGCTATCTCATCAGAGAAATCAAGAGGATATATCCCTTGCTAAGCTGTTTCATTCGAACCAGCTTAAAGATGCTACTAATACATTTTTGTTTACTAATGCCATGTCATTACACTAATGAATATGAGTCATGAGTATAACTGGACTGCTTGTTTCTGTGATTAGCTGAATTGAATAGTTGGAGACTACTATAGCATCATATTTTCACTTTTGTCATAGATGCCTTAGTACTGACTCAATCAGAGTTTTTTCTATAAAACTTCCCTCTTTTGTAATATACGAATATAAATATATAATGGATATATTATTATGTCACATATACTGTAATATATACATGTATAATATATACATAATTGTGCTACATATAAAACAGGAGCATAATTTGTTTCACTGAGATTTATGTACATTTAACGACAAGCAGTTAGAAGTCAGCAGTTTAGCATCACCAACACAGGCACTCATGTCTTGAAGACAGCATGGGAATCTACTGCTTGAGGATTGCTTCTTAGAGCACCCCCTTGTGTGTTTCAGTGGTAGTGGTGGTCCTTGAAGCTGGCTGTTCAGCACAGCATCATCACACCATAAGGAGAAATGTCAGAATCTAGTGTAGTCACCCAATCACTTCAGAAATAACATGGGTGTCATATAAAAAAAGTTGTACACATTTTTTTTTTTAAGTATAAAATTAGCAGTCTATTAAGCGCGTTGTATTAGTATAGGCCTACTATAATCCTTGGTTGTCAGGCATTTTTTGTTTTGTTCATTTTAATTTATGCTTTTTCCCTCTTTCCATTCTCCCCATTCTGGCCTGCTCTCCCAGACGCTCTGGACTGCCGCGCTGGATCTTGGCCGCGTGTCTTTTCCTCTCTGTGATGGTCATGCTGTGGCTGAGTTGTGCAAGCCTTGTCACTGCCCCAGAGCAACACATCAAGAACCAGGTATTTCCCACCATATGCACTTACATGCACACACATCCACAGACCGCATGCACACACATTTATACGTCACATTGGTTTGAATGAAGCACAAACACACACACACACACACACACACACACACACACACACACACACAGACTCCATATAACAAATGATTGTTCTCTTAACAGTTAAAAAACACTTTCAGCTGCCACTGCCATGTTGAATGTTCTGCATCACAGCTGCATTAGATGTTTAGATGTGTAACCTGCTTTTGTTCATCTTTTCACATGCAGCTTTTTCTCATGCTCAAGTGACAGTGAATGACAGTGACTTCTCACTTTGGTTTTGTCATGTTCCTTGTAAACAATCTCTGGATATATTACAGCTCAGCATCAATGGAGACAAGGAGTTTCTGGATGATGTACAGAAAGTCAATCCCTATCATCTGACACCTGTGATTGCTGTGGCCCTCAGCCAACCAGACGAGAATAAGGAGGCGGGTCCGCTGCCAGTCAAGGTTGACCTGAATAAGACATCTATTTAAAAAAAAAGGCTCACGTGATTAGTCCTGTGGTGGCTTTGGTAACCATTTCTATTGCTCTCAGTCAGGGGGGAAAGGGAGAATCAGGACAGATTTTATAAAAACAAGTCTGCATGGCACCATTTATTCACACAGTAATGGCCTATCCATAATGCTAGTCTCTCTGTAAAATCTACAAAACACAATGTGGGCCCTTTGTGCTTGTCCACATATGCAAAACGTTCCCCTGTAAAACAGTGCTCTCATTAGTAATCTGACTTTAAACATACAATTGAATTTAGAATAGAAAAAGGTTACATGCACACATACCCACATTTCTACTCTCATAAGAGTGGCATTACATATTACAGAGCTTCTCCAGATGACTTTGTTTTTATCAACAGAGTGTAGTAATCGTTGCTGTTACAGTACGTATTGATCAAAGGTTTGATGGGTAACATCACTGGCTATCAACTATTGTTATTGCTCGTCTTTAATATTACACAAATATGAAACCAAAAGGAAGTAATTGAGAATCCTTCGGCCATACACAATGCGACCCTGCCCGCCGTCCATGCAGGAGTTATTTAACTCAAAGCCCCAACTCAAAGATGCAAAAGATTTCTGTGTGCTCTACACAGAGATGCAACACGAATGTAAATATTTCAAGTCCTATCTAGCTCTTTGACACTTCAATTAAGAATGCTACTTGAGATCTTTTTGAAAGCTACTAGCCATTTGTTTGTAATGCCCAATTGTAACTACGTAGATAAGGCAATAATACATATTCAGTAGTGTTTAAAACAGGAAGTCTGTTTTTCAGGCAGACAACTTGCTCTGATGATTGTGACGTGGCACCAGATTAGGGATGGCGCCTTGAATCGTTCAATATGAGTTTTAGTAAGGGATACTATTTCACTGTTGCTTGAATTTCACCAGATGAAAAACTGCAATTTATAACATGCAGTTTAAGTACAGAGTAACAAGGATATGTGAGGCCTATGTCGAATAACACTGTATCTATGTATGAATTTATTTATATGCATATTTATTCAGAAACTATAACCCTCTTCTTTTATGGGTTTTGTAGTTCCATTTCATCGCAATTGTAGATCGCTAATGCATCAGTTTGGCTTCAGTGTACTTCATATGTGTACCACAGGTGAATAACAGTATGTTTGCTGTGCAAGATATACTGTCCGCATACAAGTATCTTAAGGACAGCTAAAGCTCACATGTGATAAAGACCTCAGAATGACAGGTGTAACTTTCAAGTGTGTCAAGTGGATAAAATGGATATTGTTGTTTTATCCATGTTGTTTGAAGAATGGATGACTCTTCAGACTTGTATTCTTAACAAAGTACTTATATGTAGAATATTGCTTTTAAGATAGATCTTTTTGTAACCTGGCTATGGAAATCGATTCTCGAAGAATAAACTTTTTGTCCATTGTTACTCCTGGAACTGTTCGGTCACGCTCTTTTAGCCACGTTGCATGTTAGTATGCTACGAGACTTTAAACCTGCAGCTCATGTCCCACTGGCAGAAGGACTACTGTGCGCTTGTGCTTTTTTGTGTTTTTGATGCCATGTAAATGTGAAGTATAGGTCATGTGATCAACAGCACCCATCAGGAGATGAAAGGATAGATCTTATTATTATTATTTTTCATCCTGAAGCCATGCAGTGCTGATGTAAACCACAAGGTCCCAAGCAGGCTGCAGGGGGTTCCCCCTTCAAAGTGTTTAAGACCCATTTCTTTTTCATTTCTCCATTGAAATGATTTTCTGATGAAATGGTACGCAATACACAACAAATAAAGGTGTTTTCATGTTGTACTTAGAGTCAATGTTTTTTTCACGCCTTTTTATTTAATATCAAACAGTAGGTATGTCCAAGGCCCAGTCATAACTGTGTAATCTGGAAAGATTTTTTTTGTATTTTGCAGTGATCAGAGACCAGTTATTCAAAAGTGATCCCGATTATACATGGCAAACTAGTGGATTTTCAAATCAAGGGCATTTTGATTAAACAGGTTACAACAACTAGGCACTGAGGACTGAAAAGGTTGCTACAGATCATAAACAAAATGTTACATGTTCTTATAATCTGTTCAGTTGGGTACACATATTAAAGCATCTCTGTGCTGCAAACGCTACACTGGTTGGATATTTCACTGAATTAGACCATAATCACTCACCCAGTAGGAACAAACCAATATAAACAATATTAAATACTAATTTTCCCTTACTTGTGCATCTTTTGTCCCATCTCACTGTTTTTGTCCGAAACCTCTCTGCATATGTTATCGTAGGCATGGAGTGAAGGGGAGGTTGGTGAATAATGTATGTCAAAAGTGTTATAAAAGCATCTGGAACTCATCTTTGAGTCTGACACACAAAATATACACACCTATAAACACACACACACACACACAACACGAGAGAGGCTCAAGTTTCAAAAGAGTCATGTGGGCAGGAGCAAAATCTATTTGTTTTTGGTTGTTCAAGTTTTTTGTATGTTTGTTGTTGATCATTAGATAGCAGCATATAACATGGATAGATACGTGTATTGATACAAAGGAGTACAAGCACTGTTTGTGTATTACCTTAGGTCATCGTATTACCCACATTTTAACACTTGGGGGAGCTAGAGTTTATTAGGTTTATCAGCAATTTTAGACTGCACCTGTGCATACATACAAAATATTTTAATATAGCAATGCAGCAAAAGCAGGTTTAACCAAAAGCATCATACTTTTTGTTCTCTGTACCAGCACTTTTTGTGCTTGTCATGATTTTGAATATTGTTGCACAGAGATATTGGGCATATAAAAGTTGGGGTTGAGAACTATTGGAAAAAAATAAGCTGCTCAGAGTACGGTCAAAACAGCAATGCTAAGGGATTTGGAGGGATTCAGGTTGATAGTGGCAAAGTGCATACATGTTGACATTTTCTGAACATTTTATCCCACCAGTATAACAAGGTTGCAGAAGGTTCAATTTGCAGGCTCTAAATAACAAAGAATGAGAAAGATGTTTTCTTGGCTTTAAATCTGCATAAACATTCCATCAAAAAGTATTGAATACTAACAAAATAAGACTAATATCCCAGAATAAACAAACTTTGGCACCTCTCGCTCCCCTCCCTCACTGTTTACAAATATGCCACATTTCAGGATCATCTGCTGCATTTGGCCAATTCGGCAAAAATGTCATCTTTGAACAGGCATTGCTTGCTTGGGAGATTTACTCATTATAAAATAACTGGTTTGCCAGGTATAGGTTTGATTTCTTTGCCCTGTGATGTTAATTTATTTCTGATCATTTTTTAAATGAAATAGTATTCATTATTATTTAGGAGTATTGTGGCATATCTGCATGATATTTGTAAACAAAGCCAAATATTTCATATTAAAAGAATTTATAATATTTGAATCTGTGGTACTAAGTTGTTACATTAAAATATGTGAAATCGGAAGAAGAATTTTACAGATAGAGGCTAAAAGTTCCATAGCTGCTGTAATAGGAAAAATAAGTCAAGTGTGTTAAAAGATAGCAAAGTATTATTATTTTTTAAGAGAGGACAGAGCTCATGTCTAGGGGGCTGTGCCCCTGGGGGAAAGTCACTTGTGATCCTGACAACCTGACATATGACACACCTAGGCTCAACACTTACACCTGTATACAACACTATGTCATACAGTAGACACCTGTGCATATTACTACAGATTGAGAGACACCTGGTCAATTGTTACTCAACTCCTACATACTCCACACTGTATTTTCCATGACTACAAAGTGCATGGGGGATGGTCAAGAGGCTTTACAGAAGTGTGGTCTGTGCAGGGTCTTCAGTGTTCGAAAGATTGAAAGATTAACACTGTGTGGGCTTTGTGTACTGATGTCAGAGAGCCTCCAACGCTGTGTCCAATCTTGATACAGATATATTTTTTAAGATACCAGAACATCAAAAGAAATTATCAAAAAAAACTTGCTTTTAGGTTTTGTTAAGTAAAGTCCTCATACTCTTTTCTTCCAACTGCTAATGATTGCACAACAAATAAAAGTAATAAACGTATGTTACTCAAAACAAAACCACAAAACATTTTACACCCAGGTAACACAATACACAATAAGATCCTGCCTATTAACAGCATTGGTAATGTCAGACATTATTGAGCATTGGCAATGTAAGGCACTTGAGTGACTTAATTATAGGCCAGAAGTATAGGAAAGGTAAATCACCTAAATGTAACTTCTTAAAATGTTTTGGTTAGGTTAATATAATATATACTGTATGCTACTTATGGACAGAGGAGAGAGCTTGCAGTGTCACTGACCAGGGCATAGGGGGAGCCATCAAGCTATATTTGAGCTGGACAGGATAGCTGCAATTGTGCATGTGTGTTGTTTGAGTGTGTGTCTCTGGTAAGACTGCTGTGCTTTCTTGTTATCTACCACAACCTGCTGCTTAAACATACATAACCACAAACACCAGAGCACAAACTAAACACAACACACTATTAATATTAAAGGAAATTTTTGAGGGTGAGTTAGAGGTATTTGTAATGCCTTCTTAATGATCTATATGTATATCACATGATTTTATATTTGATGATTTATTGAAATGGTGGCACTATGATCTTTTATAATGTGTTCTGACTGGCAAAACACACAGCTGATCACAGTGCATACTACATAAATTCTCTATATAAGAAGCACTCTTTAATGGCCACTCTCAGTAGCAGAAAACACACGTTTGCCACTGAAATGGATGAAGCTCCACCAGGTCATTTATAAATATTATCCCTGAAAAAGGGACCACCCATGCCCTGCCGCTGGACTCTCCAAGCAAAATCCCAACATCAACATGCACAGGTGCACAGATGCACTCCACAAGGACTAGAAATATGGTTCATTCATGGTTCATAAAATGAAGTGGCTCTTATGTCTAGTGCCTAAAAGTGCAGTTTTACACAGTTTCATGATACTCTTTCATAAATCTAGGCCTATTTCTATCGCAATCTGCATAAAGAGTTGTTTATTTACAGTCTTTGCTTAGCAAATTAAGTGACTTGCTTGAAAATATTCTATTTCTTCCATCAGTGAATGACCCTTAATTAAACCATCATTAATAATGAGTTATTGACAAACAACTGTGTAAAGAAGCATCCAATATGAATATAATGAATTAAACTTGATTAGCCTACATATATGCTATTGGGTTGTATAGTCAGACCAGATGAACAAACAAGAAAAACGCATATTCTCTATGTTTACCACTGGACATCTATAGGTTATTTAAATGAGTCCCTTACTATCTTTCTGTTAGTGTGAATATGTGTGTGTGCGCGCGCGCGCGCACGTGTATCGCTTAATCGCAGCCATCGGTCTGTCCACACCATCGCACCAAAAGCTACACATATCATCCTAAGAAAACACAACAATCACTGCAACACACCATATACCTCTAAAAGATATATACAACAGCGTGCCAGACTTTCTTTAGCTTATTTTGCCATTATTTCTGAGCGTCTTTAAATCATTAAACATACGGAGCAGCCTGAGATTCCGTCCGCCTAGGTGAGATGGACAACACATCAACGCTCAACGCATAACGCTGAAAGTAAGCTCGCGGCTGCCCAACACGCCAAACTCAGCACACAGGCATGACTTGACGGTTTCAAGCTCCCCTCTCTGTGAATTGATTCTACTATGTGCCTACCCGAATCTCGGCTCTGTCTTGCGGGGGGTATGCAATTGAGGATCAATTTTAAATGCGTTGTTTGCCGATTAGGTAAAAAACTAAGAGGTTTAACATATTCGTCCTGTATGTTAAGATGTTAAACTGATGACCTCAAACGCGGTTTTGACTTTTTTTTTTAGCACTGTTGACAAAACTCGATCTACATAAATACAAGTACACCCCGCATGAAAAAATGGAACATTCCACAATTTATTCCAGGGAAAGACTGACAGTTTTTTGGGTCATGAAGCAGCTGTTGAAGTCAGGCTGCTCTCCTCCCTCCACTGGAATAAGAAATTAGTCCATTTTAAAGTTAATAGCAAAAGC
The DNA here is from genome assembly GCA_017657215.1 of Limnothrissa miodon. NCBI lineage: Eukaryota > Metazoa > Chordata > Actinopteri > Clupeiformes > Clupeidae > Limnothrissa > Limnothrissa miodon. The sequence goes on along the minus strand of JAGFZM010005390.1, from coordinate 4,633 downwards.
CTTTAGCTGATAAGTGGTAAATTATAAAATACGGTGCAGACTTGATTTTACGGGGAGAATTGTCTAAACATAAGAAGGTAATAAATGTTATTCCTACCTCCCATAAAATTACTGAATGGTTTCTGGGAGCAAATCTGAACACCATGTCCACTGGTTAGGTTTCGATGTGTTTAGTTCACCTTCATGATATCACTGATATAATTTCCTCACATACACACATGCCTGCGCAAGCACCACCACAGTCACGCACATAGGGCCCTATCCTCCACACAGTGCGCTGCTCTCGCGACAGACGCATACTCATTACAAATTTCGTACAAGCACTTCGTCCATTTTTCCGTTAGAGACGCAGATAATGGGAGATTGTGGGCCTGTGTGGGCTCATGTCCACGGCAGTTGAGACTGGTCCTCCAGTTGCAGCTGCACCATTGGAAATAAACAGCTGGTCTATTTTACAGAGAACTAGGCCTACATCTAATGGGTCAAAGTTCAACTTTCTATCCTCCATCACTTTCTGCAAACTGAACATTGTGGTAATGTTCATAGGCATGATGGGCAGGTTAGGATGTAAGACAGCCTTCAAAAACAGGCTTTGAAGATTTACTGACATTGGTTATTGGTGTTCGCTGATATTCCAACACAAGTAACCTAGTAAAATAAAGATTCTGTCATGTTTTATTTGTCATTTTGTACATCCCATTAGTTTCTGTTAGAAGGCACTTTGCTCCTTAATATTACTCAGACACAAATAAAACACGACAGAAGCTGTATTTCGCTACAGTACTTGTGTTGTAAAATCAGCGAACACCAAGACCCACTCGGTGAGTTGCACATATTTTAAAAATAATGTTTAGGGTTGTTGTAAGGGCCGATAGACCGTGCCCATTGGTAGCCACTGTGAAGCAGGCAGAGGTCATTTTAAATTTCTCATACTGTATACTCAGGACCAGTGGTCAACATTTCGGTGTCAACAACTCTGCAATCTCCTAATATGATGGGATCTCATCTAAAGAAGCAGGATCAGGGTGACCAATCTGAAGACATGCATTGTTCCCAGAGGCCAGTACTACTTTATCACTGTGCTAAATCACCCACTTTATTGCAAAGGCCTTTAAAATGTTGAGGTGCTCTTTGTGTTCAATGGCTGGCAAGCTAGCGAAAAGTTCAAAAGTTCACACAACCAGTTAGTGTAGGATTTTGACACCCCAACCCGTCTGCAGAACGTTTCTCCATTTGCTCCTGAATGGCCTTGCAGAGTGTTGGGCCAAACGGTGAGAATGGGAACAGAATTGCTCCTTCGGTGAACAGGGCTTAGCTACATTTGGCTCAGGAAGACCAATGGCAGGGCAAGGTGCTTGGGGTACATTCATTGTGCCGTGTGTGAAGAAACAATAGCTCTGCCAAAGCATGGTCAGTGTTAATTGCCGACCCAGCGAAGTGCACACCCAGCGAAGATTTTGTCTGCAAACTTTCCCTTCTTCTCCTGTCTGGAAAGGAGGAGGTCACTGCTGAGACCGTAAAGTTGGCTCCAGTTTCTGCTGCTCAAGGAGCAGAGCATCAATCGTTTGTGCGGTACTGCTACAATCGGTTAATCCTCATAACAAATACACAATACTAACTTAGGGCAAATTACATTGTTTTTAAAGGAAGCACCGTTTCTGAAATTTAAAGAGCATAATGTAGGAAGCAGAATAATGTGGGTGTTAATTGGTAACCCAACTGTTGTGTGTGTTAATTGGTAACCCAACTGTTAAAGGGTGGAGTACATACACATATTGGGTCAATAGAAAAATCTGAATGATGTCCAGGAAGATGTCCTTAAAAATGCTATGCTATAAAAAATGATGAGGTCAAGTTGTGGAAGATTGCTAGTGCTTTGTTAAAGTAGCCTTTCACATAAAGAAATGAGTAAGCTCGAAAGGAGGGAAAATTTTCTTGAGAGATGCTGTCTTTTTAAGATCCTTTGGGAGTCCCCTTTGACAAGAAAGGCTATTGAACGAGAAACTGTATTTTTAAGAGTAATTTTCTCTTTTTCTAAATTTTTTTTTATTTATTTTATTTTTTGTTGTCAAAATCATCTATTTATTGTGTAGAAAGCAATGGAAGATAGATTACTCTTTCATTGGTTAATTCAGTGTTACACCTAAAACACACACGTTAAGTGTAATAAAGGAACGACCCTTTTGAATGTTACACTGGGCACATTTATCATTTTTCTGCTGTCAAAATACCATATTGTCCTGGGATTGCCCCCAAGCTAACCTGCACTTGACACGGGTGAGCATTGGCTACTGACAGTGGCCATGTATGTAGGCAATGTATAGCCAACAAGCTCACTGTTACTAATTCATTCACTTCAACTATTGTCAGTATGCCTGGGCTTGTGCCGGTAAGCCCCTGCCAATGTCTTAACGGCATTATTAATGACTGCATTGTTCATGGCATAATTAGGCCCACACCCCTCAGATCTTCATCAGACCATGATGGATGGAAGGCCTTAATGTGGACACCACACGGGTGTCATCCACGCCTGGGCCAGTCCGTTGCCATTAGTCAGACTATGTTATGTTTTTACATGATTAAATTACAAGGCTCGCATATGAGATGAACTATGGGACCCAGAGCACATGGCTGAAGGAAGAGCCCTGCTTTTAAATAAGGGGGCTGCGAATGGTGGGCAGATTATGTAAATCAGTAGGGCTGCCTCTTCTCCTGATGAATGATGATCATACACAGTCTACTCACACTCGCAAAGGTATTGTGGTGACATGAATGCTTGGGTTTGTCCTTTGGTCTCAGGCCTATTCTCACAACATGATACCTTGTTCTCATGAAGTAGTAAATTTCTTTCTTAACACAACAGAAGGCATTATTTCTCACAAAGACATTCTCGCACAAAGATTATAATTTTAAAGCTTCTGAAATACAGTAGGAGGTTCTGTCTCTGCATTCACGTCTCTGGATCAATGTTTCAACTTTGGTAGGAGCTCGACGAACCAGAGCTATGGATGGAGGGAAGAAAGAATGAAATGGAGGGATAGAGAGAGGGAGAGAGATATTAGTGCGGTGAATGGTCTTCACTTACATCAACCCTTCTCTTCCCTCTGGCCATCTCCAACCAACCAGCAGCAGCCGTAATGGAGATCATATGGTGAGAAAGTCTGAAACACTGCATAAGATGGCTACATAATAGAGAAACTGAAAGAAAGAGAGAGAAAAAAAACTATTCGAAGGAATCGTTGGCAGGTTTTAAAGCCTGCCAGTAATGGTATAGGATGAATAAAAAACACAATACACAAGTGTGTATTGATTGTGTATTCTGTGAAGTGATGTTATGTAGTGTTATGCAGAGTCATAGCAATATGAATTTTTCTGTGTGCACTTCAAGAGGCCATGTATAGCCCAAGAAATATGTGCTTGCTTTCATTCTGAATATTTCTAAAAAGTAAGGCCAGGTTCGTCTGGCGCTGGCAGTTGTAGGCAGTGCACTTTAGTATGAGATCATGTGAAATGAGTTTCGGTTATTAATGGTAAATTCATTTGAGTCATTTCAATTAATGATGATGGATAATGTCAATGAACTTGAGAAATGATTACAATGATATTGTAATGACATGTTGCAAAATGTCAAAATGTCATTTTGCTTGTCTGTAACGTATTTGTCTGCCACACTGAATACATTGTCTAGTTTTGGGAAAACGTTTGATATCAAATCATTTGTGTTCGAATTCTCTTTTCGATTACGGATTTACCTCTAATAAAGGAGGAGATGTTAAATTCGCAGACGTCACAGATGCCGACATTATTGAATAACAATCCATTGTCAGTGACAATAACAGCAACAGACAATAGTTAAGTGACAGAGACTTAGTGAATAAAAAAGTGTCACACATCTGCTGAACTCGTGCATTTCATAAACAGGGTGCATAATGAGAGTACAATCCAAAATTAAAAAGCAAAACCAAACAGGAAAGCCTATTGTCAGGCAAATGGTGACCCCCAGTTAACCCCCTGCCCCCTTTAACTCTCCTTCTTTCTTCCTTTCCCCCCAACCACCTGCTGAGATGGCAGGTGGAGGTGACTGGCCAACTGGCGGCCAAGGTCGCATCAGAGATTGCCTGCGGCCTGACTAGGTGTAATCCACTCCTGGGTCCAAGCGGGAGGTGTGGGGATTATCGTCAGCCACTCAGGACCTTCTTCACTCCTTTCTACTAGTGGAGAGGATCCTAATTGAACCAAATCCTCATTATTTATGTCTGGATAAGACAGATGGTAATCAGTTCAGCACTAGTGTTGTTAAAGAGATCAGTGGGAGAGAGAGAGAGAAAGAGATGCCACATGTAATAGCATAGGGAGGACGGGAACAAGTGCAGGAGAGGGGTAAAATAAAGAAAGGAGAGTGAGTGAAACAGAGAGAAAGAGATAAACAAAAGAGGGAGTAAGGAGGTAAGAGAAAGAGAGAATGAGAGAGTGGGAGGAGAAGCCCTTAATACTCATTCATCAGGTTGTCTATCTGCTCATTGGTAACACAGAGCTGTGAAACGCACATGTATATGTGTGCATACACAGACATACAAACACATGTGCACACACACACACACACACACACACACACACACACACACACACACAC
>JAGFZM010005389.1:0-13934 GCA_017657215.1 Limnothrissa miodon | reverse complement strand
GAGTGAGGAATGTAGCTGAACCCTCCAAAGATCCAAGCTGTAACCCATTGAACACCAGAGGGCAGTAGGCTGAATTGGGAGGCATGGAAACAGCTCTGCATATCAGACTATTTTCCTTTTTAGCATTTTGATTTAGATGGAATGCATATAATGGTCTACTTCCTGTTTACTGTATTATTGTAAAATAAAGAGTGTTTGGAAGCAAGGAGACAGAAATAATTGCTTTATATGGGAATTAGGATTAGTCTACCGTACTCTGCATACTGCTGGCCATTTGTTTTACTGCATTGAAGCAATGGTAAGGACAACAGCATCTTAAATGCATCTGGAACAACTGGGAAAAAAACATCTCTTGGTTTTTCTGCAACAGAGACAGAGGCATTTGGAGAATAAAAATGAGGAATCATGAACCTGATTTGAAATTAAATTAAATGAATTCATAGTGGATATTATCAGACTCCTTACTATTTAGTTGACAACTTTCTATGTTGAAAGTGACATGACCTTCATTATCCCTATAGCTTTGCTCCAATTTGTTAAAGATTATATCTGCATTTGTTATAGCAGGAGTCTGTTAAAGCAACATGCCTCTAAGCACTATAAAAAAAATATGGGTGTGTGCATTGATTATACATATTAAGACTTCTGACATATTAAGACTTTCCTAGACTAAATATTGTGCTAGCAGTTATTTCCGACTACCTGTCAGGGTCTTATGTACCAGTACCCGTAACCACAGAGAAGATACTGTCATTCTAAGAGAATATGGTTGATAATCAGTAGATATAGCAGAATTACTGATCACAACCAGAATGTGCCTTTATCAATACTCCATTGACTAAACTGCTACTGTATGTCTCCTTCCAACAGAGCCAGCCTGAGATTGAATATTCCCTACCCGAGCTTCAGGCCCCTCGCTCCAATGTGGCGGACAAGCCCTGGCCTTCCGTCAACACCCACACCCAGCGACCACATGCAGGTGAGAGCAGCTTACCAGCATTTACCTGCAGGAAATGATGGAAAAACCTCCTAGAAACACTCAGTACACATAAGCACACAGACCTCACCCCTCATTCAAACCACAGTCTGCATTTGTGGTGCGTACATGGTTTTGGTCCATTACTGTTCAGAATGCATGTTACTAGATTAGACCATGCACACCTCACATTTTTGCTGCACTGTACTGTTAAATTGAAATAGAAGAGTGCTGTTGTTCCGTGCTTTCTGAGTGCAGAATAAAAAGGTCTCCATAGATTTTAAACGAGAACTTAGGTGTCTGGTTTATGCAGACCTTTTCTGGTGTGAATACACAGACACAGATGCACACGCACCACAAACAGCAAAGGTTACTGACTGCGAACATGCTGGTTTCTATGTGAATGAGGCTTCACACCTTCCACTGAGTGTCCACTAGTCTACACATAAACACCTACCCACCCACCCACACATAAATTGTAAACTAATAGCAACACTGTCACACTCTGTAAGTGTGTTAAGTGGAGCCCCACTCCAAGTGAGTTGCGGCTGTGGCTGGTGTAGCGGAGGTTACAGAGAGGGGAAAAAATCAATATTCTGCCACTCACCGCCTGCCTTTCCCTGCACTGCCGTTGCAGGTGCGAGGTCTCACGGGGAGAAGGGTGCGGCAAAGGCTGCGGCCAAGGGAAAGCACACCGCCCAGCACACGGAGGATCCTGCAGGGGAGCATGACTTCCTGGGTTGCATGTCTAGGTGAGGATAATGGGGAGATGATTTGTCAGCATCTATTTGGGGTCATATGGACCTGCTATCTCATCAGAGAAATCAAGAGGATATATCCCTTGCTAAGCTGTTTCATTCGAACCAGCTTAAAGATGCTACTAATACATTTTTGTTTACTAATGCCATGTCATTACACTAATGAATATGAGTCATGAGTATAACTGGACTGCTTGTTTCTGTGATTAGCTGAATTGAATAGTTGGAGACTACTATAGCATCATATTTTCACTTTTGTCATAGATGCCTTAGTACTGACTCAATCAGAGTTTTTTCTATAAAACTTCCCTCTTTTGTAATATACGAATATAAATATATAATGGATATATTATTATGTCACATATACTGTAATATATACATGTATAATATATACATAATTGTGCTACATATAAAACAGGAGCATAATTTGTTTCACTGAGATTTATGTACATTTAACGACAAGCAGTTAGAAGTCAGCAGTTTAGCATCACCAACACAGGCACTCATGTCTTGAAGACAGCATGGGAATCTACTGCTTGAGGATTGCTTCTTAGAGCACCCCCTTGTGTGTTTCAGTGGTAGTGGTGGTCCTTGAAGCTGGCTGTTCAGCACAGCATCATCACACCATAAGGAGAAATGTCAGAATCTAGTGTAGTCACCCAATCACTTCAGAAATAACATGGGTGTCATATAAAAAAAGTTGTACACATTTTTTTTTTTAAGTATAAAATTAGCAGTCTATTAAGCGCGTTGTATTAGTATAGGCCTACTATAATCCTTGGTTGTCAGGCATTTTTTGTTTTGTTCATTTTAATTTATGCTTTTTCCCTCTTTCCATTCTCCCCATTCTGGCCTGCTCTCCCAGACGCTCTGGACTGCCGCGCTGGATCTTGGCCGCGTGTCTTTTCCTCTCTGTGATGGTCATGCTGTGGCTGAGTTGTGCAAGCCTTGTCACTGCCCCAGAGCAACACATCAAGAACCAGGTATTTCCCACCATATGCACTTACATGCACACACATCCACAGACCGCATGCACACACATTTATACGTCACATTGGTTTGAATGAAGCACAAACACACACACACACACACACACACACACACACACACACACACACAGACTCCATATAACAAATGATTGTTCTCTTAACAGTTAAAAAACACTTTCAGCTGCCACTGCCGTGTTGAATGTTCTGCATCACAGCTGCATTAGATGTTTAGATGTGTAACCTGCTTTTGTTCATCTTTTCACATGCAGCTTTTTCTCATGCTCAAGTGACAGTGAATGACAGTGACTTCTCACTTTGGTTTTGTCATGTTCCTTGTAAACAATCTCTGGATATATTACAGCTCAGCATCAATGGAGACAAGGAGTTTCTGGATGATGTACAGAAAGTCAATCCCTATCATCTGACACCTGTGATTGCTGTGGCCCTCAGCCAACCAGACGAGAATAAGGAGGCGGGTCCGCTGCCAGTCAAGGTTGACCTGAATAAGACATCTATTTAAAAAAAAAGGCTCACGTGATTAGTCCTGTGGTGGCTTTGGTAACCATTTCTATTGCTCTCAGTCAGGGGGGAAAGGGAGAATCAGGACAGATTTTATAAAAACAAGTCTGCATGGCACCATTTATTCACACAGTAATGGCCTATCCGTAATGCTAGTCTCTCTGTAAAATCTACAAAACACAATGTGGGCCCTTTGTGCTTGTCCACATATGCAAAACGTTCCCCTGTAAAACAGTGCTCTCATTAGTAATCTGACTTTAAACATACAATTGAATTTAGAATAGAAAAAGGTTACATGCACACATACCCACATTTCTACTCTCATAAGAGTGGCATTACATATTACAGAGCTTCTCCAGATGACTTTGTTTTTATCAACAGAGTGTAGTAATCGTTGCTGTTACAGTACGTATTGATCAAAGGTTTGATGGGTAACATCACTGGCTATCAACTATTGTTATTGCTCGTCTTTAATATTACACAAATATGAAACCAAAAGGAAGTAATTGAGAATCCTTCGGCCATACACAATGCGACCCTGCCCGCCGTCCATGCAGGAGTTATTTAACTCAAAGCCCCAACTCAAAGATGCAAAAGATTTCTGTGTGCTCTACACAGAGATGCAACACGAATGTAAATATTTCAAGTCCTATCTAGCTCTTTGACACTTCAATTAAGAATGCTACTTGAGATCTTTTTGAAAGCTACTAGCCATTTGTTTGTAATGCCCAATTGTAACTACGTAGATAAGGCAATAATACATATTCAGTAGTGTTTAAAACAGGAAGTCTGTTTTTCAGGCAGACAACTTGCTCTGATGATTGTGACGTGGCACCAGATTAGGGATGGCGCCTTGAATCGTTCAATATGAGTTTTAGTAAGGGATACTATTTCACTGTTGCTTGAATTTCACCAGATGAAAAACTGCAATTTATAACATGCAGTTTAAGTACAGAGTAACAAGGATATGTGAGGCCTATGTCGAATAACACTGTATCTATGTATGAATTTATTTATATGCATATTTATTCAGAAACTATAACCCTCTTCTTTTATGGGTTTTGTAGTTCCATTTCATCGCAATTGTAGATCGCTAATGCATCAGTTTGGCTTCAGTGTACTTCATATGTGTACCACAGGTGAATAACAGTATGTTTGCTGTGCAAGATATACTGTCCGCATACAAGTATCTTAAGGACAGCTAAAGCTCACATGTGATAAAGACCTCAGAATGACAGGTGTAACTTTCAAGTGTGTCAAGTGGATAAAATGGATATTGTTGTTTTATCCATGTTGTTTGAAGAATGGATGACTCTTCAGACTTGTATTCTTAACAAAGTACTTATATGTAGAATATTGCTTTTAAGATAGATCTTTTTGTAACCTGGCTATGGAAATCGATTCTCGAAGAATAAACTTTTTGTCCATTGTTACTCCTGGAACTGTTCGGTCACGCTCTTTTAGCCACGTTGCATGTTAGTATGCTACGAGACTTTAAACCTGCAGCTCATGTCCCACTGGCAGAAGGACTACTGTGCGCTTGTGCTTTTTTGTGTTTTTGATGCCATGTAAATGTGAAGTATAGGTCATGTGATCAACAGCACCCATCAGGAGATGAAAGGATAGATCTTATTATTATTATTTTTCATCCTGAAGCCATGCAGTGCTGATGTAAACCACAAGGTCCCAAGCAGGCTGCAGGGGGTTCCCCCTTCAAAGTGTTTAAGACCCATTTCTTTTTCATTTCTCCATTGAAATGATTTTCTGATGAAATGGTACGCAATACACAACAAATAAAGGTGTTTTCATGTTGTACTTAGAGTCAATGTTTTTTTCACGCCTTTTTATTTAATATCAAACAGTAGGTATGTCCAAGGCCCAGTCATAACTGTGTAATCTGGAAAGATTTTTTTTGTATTTTGCAGTGATCAGAGACCAGTTATTCAAAAGTGATCCCGATTATACATGGCAAACTAGTGGATTTTCAAATCAAGGGCATTTTGATTAAACAGGTTACAACAACTAGGCACTGAGGACTGAAAAGGTTGCTACAGATCATAAACAAAATGTTACATGTTCTTATAATCTGTTCAGTTGGGTACACATATTAAAGCATCTCTGTGCTGCAAACGCTACACTGGTTGGATATTTCACTGAATTAGACCATAATCACTCACCCAGTAGGAACAAACCAATATAAACAATATTAAATACTAATTTTCCCTTACTTGTGCATCTTTTGTCCCATCTCACTGTTTTTGTCCGAAACCTCTCTATGCATATGTTATCGTAGGCATGGAGTGAAGGGGAGGTTGGTGAATAATGTATGTCAAAAGTGTTATAAAAGCATCTGGAACTCATCTTTGAGTCTGACACACAAAATATACACACCTACAAACACACACACACACACACACACAACACGAGAGAGGCTCAAGTTTCAAAAGAGTCATGTGGGCAGGAGCAAAATCTATTTGTTTTTGGTTGTTCAAGTTTTTTGTATGTTTGTTGTTGATCATTAGATAGCAGCATATAACATGGATAGATACGTGTATTGATACAAAGGAGTACAAGCACTGTTTGTGTATTACCTTAGGTCATCGTATTACCCACATTTTAACACTTGGGGGAGCTAGAGTTTATTAGGTTTATCAGCAATTTTAGACTGCACCTGTGCATGCATACAAAATATTTTAATATAGCAATGCAGCAAAAGCAGGTTTAACCAAAAGCATCATACTTTTTGTTCTCTGTACCAGCACTTTTTGTGCTTGTCATGATTTTGAATATTGTTGCACAGAGATATTGGGCATATAAAAGTTGGGGTTGAGAACTATTGGAAAAAAATAAGCTGCTCAGAGTACGGTCAAAACAGCAATGCTAAGGGATTTGGAGGGATTCAGGTTGATAGTGGCAAAGTGCATACATGTTGACATTTTCTGAACATTTTATCCCACCAGTATAACAAGGTTGCAGAAGGTTCAATTTGCAGGCTCTAAATAACAAAGAATGAGAAAGATGTTTTCTTGGCTTTAAATCTGCATAAACATTCCATCAAAAAGTATTGAATACTAACAAAATAAGACTAATATCCCAGAATAAACAAACTTTGGCACCTCTCGCTCCCCTCCCTCACTGTTTACAAATATGCCACATTTCAGGATCATCTGCTGCATTTGGCCAATTCGGCAAAAATGTCATCTTTGAACAGGCATTGCTTGCTTGGGAGATTTACTCATTATAAAATAACTGGTTTGCCAGGTATAGGTTTGATTTCTTTGCCCTGTGATGTTAATTTATTTCTGATCATTTTTTAAATGAAATAGTATTCATTATTATTTAGGAGTATTGTGGCATATCTGCATGATATTTGTAAACAAAGCCAAATATTTCATATTAAAAGAATTTATAATATTTGAATCTGTGGTACTAAGTTGTTACATTAAAATATGTGAAATCGGAAGAAGAATTTTACAGATAGAGGCTAAAAGTTCCATAGCTGCTGTAATAGGAAAAATAAGTCAAGTGTGTTAAAAGATAGCAAAGTATTATTATTTTTTAAGAGAGGACAGAGCTCATGTCTAGGGGGCTGTGCCCCTGGGAGAAAGTCACTTGTGATCCTGACAACCTGACATATGACACACCTAGGCTCAACACTTACACCTGTATACAACACTATGTCATACAGTAGACACCTGTGCATATTACTACAGATTGAGAGACACCTGGTCAATTGTTACTCAACTCCTACATACTCCACACTGTATTTTCCATGACTACAAAGTGCATGGGGGATGGTCAAGAGGCTTTACAGAAGTGTGGTCTGTGCAGGGTCTTCAGTGTTCGAAAGATTGAAAGATTAACACTGTGTGGGCTTTGTGTACTGATGTCAGAGAGCCTCCAACGCTGTGTCCAATCTTGATACAGATATATTTTTTAAGATACCAGAACATCAAAAGAAATTATCAAAAAAACTTGCTTTTAGGTTTTGTTAAGTAAAGTCCTCATACTCTTTTCTTCCAACTGCTAATGATTGCACAACAAATAAAAGTAATAAACGTATGTTACTCAAAACAAAACCACAAAACATTTTACACCCAGGTAACACAATACACAATAAGATCCTGCCTATTAACAGCATTGGTAATGTCAGACATTATTGTGCATTGGCAATGTAAGGCACTTGAGTGACTTAATTATAGGCCAGAAGTATAGGAAAGGTAAATCACCTAAATGTAACTTCTTAAAATGTTTTGGTTAGGTTAATATAATATATACTGTATGCTACTTATGGACAGAGGAGAGAGCTTGCAGTGTCACTGACCAGGGCATAGGGGGAGCCATCAAGCTATATTTGAGCTGTACAGGATAGCTGCAATTGTGCATGTGTGTTGTTTGAGTGTGTGTCTCTGGTAAGACTGCTGTGCTTTCTTGTTATCTACCACAACCTGCTGCTTAAACATACATAACCACAAACACCAGAGCACAAACTAAACACAACACACTATTAATATTAAAGGAAATTTTTGAGGGTGAGTTAGAGGTATTTGTAATGCCTTCTTAATGATCTATATGTATATCACATGATTTTATATTTGATGATTTATTGAAATGGTGGCACTATGATCTTTTATAATGTGTTCTGACTGGCAAAACACACAGCTGATCACAGTGCATACTACATAAATTCTCTATATAAGAAGCACTCTTTAATGGCCACTCTCAGTAGCAGAAAACACACGTTTGCCACTGAAATGGATGAAGCTCCACCAGGTCATTTATAAATATTATCCCTGAAAAAGGGACCACCCATGCCCTGCCGCTGGACTCTCCAAGCAAAATCCCAACATCAACATGCACAGGTGCACAGATGCACTCCACAAGGACTAGAAATATGGTTCATTCATGGTTCATAAAATGAAGTGGCTCTTATGTCTAGTGCCTAAAAGTGCAGTTTTACACAGTTTCATGATACTCTTTCATAAATCTAGGCCTATTTCTATCGCAATCTGCATAAAGAGTTGTTTATTTACAGTCTTTGCTTAGCAAATTAAGTGACTTGCTTGAAAATATTCTATTTCTTCCATCAGTGAATGACCCTTAATTAAACCATCATTAATAATGAGTTATTGACAAACAACTGTGTAAAGAAGCATCCAATATGAATATAATGAATTAAACTTGATTAGCCTACATATATGCTATTGGGTTGTATAGTCAGACCAGATGAACAAACAAGAAAAAAGCATATTCTCTATGTTTACCACTGGACATCTATAGGTTATTTAAATGAGTCCCTTACTATCTTTCTGTTAGTGTGAATATGTGTGTGTGTGTGCGCGCGCGCGCACGTGTATCGCTTAATCGCAGCCATCGGTCTGTCCACACCATCGCACCAAAAGCTACACATATCATCCTAAGAAAACACAACAATCACTGCAACACACCATATACCTCTAAAAGATATATACAACAGCGTGCCAGACTTTCTTTAGCTTATTTTGCCATTATTTCTGAGCGTCTTTAAATCATTAAACATACGGAGCAGCCTGAGATTCCGTCCGCCTAGGTGAGATGGACAACACATCAACGCTCAACGCATAACGCTGAAAGTAAGCTCGCGGCTGCCCAACACGCCAAACTCAGCACACAGGCATGACTTGACGGTTTCAAGCTCCCCTCTCTGTGAATTGATTCTACTATGTGCCTACCCGAATCTCGGCTCTGTCTTGCGGGGGGTATGCAATTGAGGATCAATTTTAAATGCGTTGTTTGCCGATTAGGTAAAAAACTAAGAGGTTTAACATATTCGTCCTGTATGTTAAGATGTTAAACTGATGACCTCAAACGCGGTTTTGACTTTTTTTTTTAGCACTGTTGACAAAACTCGATCTACATAAATACAAGTACACCCCGCATGAAAAAATGGAACATTCCACAATTTATTCCAGGGAAAGACTGACAGTTTTTTGGGTCATGAAGCAGCTGTTGAAGTCAGGCTGCTCTCCTCCCTCCACTGGAATAAGAAATTAGTCCATTTTAAAGTTAATAGCAAAAGCCTTTAGCTGATAAGTGGTAAATTATAAAATACGGTGCAGACTTGATTTTACGGGGAGAATTGTCTAAACATAAGAAGGTAATAAATGTTATTCCTACCTCCCATAAAATTACTGAATGGTTTCTGGGAGCAAATCTGAACACCATGTCCACTGGTTAGGTTTCGATGTGTTTAGTTCACCTTCATGATATCACTGATATAATTTCCTCACATACACACATGCCTGCGCAAGCACCACCACAGTCACGCACATAGGGCCCTATCCTCCACACAGTGCGCTGCTCTCGCGACAGACGCATACTCATTACAAATTTCGTACAAGCACTTCGTCCATTTTTCCGTTAGAGACGCAGATAATGGGAGATTGTGGGCCTGTGTGGGCTCATGTCCACGGCAGTTGAGACTGGTCCTCCAGTTGCAGCTGCACCATTGGAAATAAACAGCTGGTCTATTTTACAGAGAACTAGGCCTACATCTAATGGGTCAAAGTTCAACTTTCTATCCTCCATCACTTTCTGCAAACTGAACATTGTGGTAATGTTCATAGGCATGATGGGCAGGTTAGGATGTAAGACAGCCTTCAAAAACAGGCTTTGAAGATTTACTGACATTGGTTATTGGTGTTCGCTGATATTCCAACACAAGTAACCTAGTGAAATAAAGATTCTGTCATGTTTTATTTGTCATTTTGTACATCCCATTAGTTTCTGTTAGAAGGCACTTTGCTCCTTAATATTACTCAGACACAAATAAAACACGACAGAAGCTGTATTTCGCTACAGTACTTGTGTTGTAAAATCAGCGAACACCAAGACCCACTCGGTGAGTTGCACATATTTTAAAAATAATGTTTAGGGTTGTTGTAAGGGCCGATAGACCGTGCCCATTGGTAGCCACTGTGAAGCAGGCAGAGGTCATTTTAAATTTCTCATACTGTATACTCAGGACCAGTGGTCAACATTTCGGTGTCAACAACTCTGCAATCTCCTAATATGATGGGATCTCATCTAAAGAAGCAGGATCAGGGTGACCAATCTGAAGACATGCATTGTTCCCAGAGGCCAGTACTACTTTATCACTGTGCTAAATCACCCACTTTATTGCAAAGGCCTTTAAAATGTTGAGGTGCTCTTTGTGTTCAATGGCTGGCAAGCTAGCGAAAAGTTCAAAAGTTCACACAACCAGTTAGTGTAGGATTTTGACACCCCAACCCGTCTGCAGAACGTTTCTCCATTTGCTCCTGAATGGCCTTGCAGAGTGTTGGGCCAAACGGTGAGAATGGGAACAGAATTGCTCCTTCGGTGAACAGGGCTTAGCTACATTTGGCTCAGGAAGACCAATGGCAGGGCAAGGTGCTTGGGGTACATTCATTGTGCCGTGTGTGAAGAAACAATAGCTCTGCCAAAGCATGGTCAGTGTTAATTGCCGACCCAGCGAAGTGCACACCCAGCGAAGATTTTGTCTGCAAACTTTCCCTTCTTCTCCTGTCTGGAAAGGAGGAGGTCACTGCTGAGACCGTAAAGTTGGCTCCAGTTTCTGCTGCTCAAGGAGCAGAGCATCAATCGTTTGTGCGGTACTGCTACAATCGGTTAATCCTCATAACAAATACACAATACTAACTTAGGGCAAATTACATTGTTTTTAAAGGAAGCACCGTTTCTGAAATTTAAAGAGCATAATGTAGGAAGCAGAATAATGTGGGTGTTAATTGGTAACCCAACTGTTGTGTGTGTTAATTGGTAACCCAACTGTTAAAGGGTGGAGTACATACACATATTGGGTCAATAGAAAAATCTGAATGATGTCCAGGAAGATGTCCTTAAAAATGCTATGCTATAAAAAATGATGAGGTCAAGTTGTGGAAGATTGCTAGTGCTTTGTTAAAGTAGCCTTTCACATAAAGAAATGAGTAAGCTCGAAAGGAGGGAAAATTTTCTTGAGAGATGCTGTCTTTTTAAGATCCTTTGGGAGTCCCCTTTGACAAGAAAGGCTATTGAACGAGAAACTGTATTTTTAAGAGTAATTTTCTCTTTTTCTAAATTTTTTTTTATTTATTTTATTTTTTGTTGTCAAAATCATCTATTTATTGTGTAGAAAGCAATGGAAGATAGATTACTCTTTCATTGGTTAATTCAGTGTTACACCTAAAACACACACGTTAAGTGTAATAAAGGAACGACCCTTTTGAATGTTACACTGGGCACATTTATCATTTTTCTGCTGTCAAAATACCATATTGTCCTGGGATTGCCCCCAAGCTAACCTGCACTTGACACGGGTGAGCATTGGCTACTGACAGTGGCCATGTATGTAGGCAATGTATAGCCAACAAGCTCACTGTTACTAATTCATTCACTTCAACTATTGTCAGTATGCCTGGGCTTGTGCCGGTAAGCCCCTGCCAATGTCTTAACGGCATTATTAATGACTGCATTGTTCATGGCATAATTAGGCCCACACCCCTCAGATCTTCATCAGACCATGATGGATGGAAGGCCTTAATGTGGACACCACACGGGTGTCATCCACGCCTGGGCCAGTCCGTTGCCATTAGTCAGACTATGTTATGTTTTTACATGATTAAATTACAAGGCTCGCATATGAGATGAACTATGGGACCCAGAGCACATGGCTGAAGGAAGAGCCCTGCTTTTAAATAAGGGGGCTGCGAATGGTGGGCAGATTATGTAAATCAGTAGGGCTGCCTCTTCTCCTGATGAATGATGATCATACACAGTCTACTCACACTCGCAAAGGTATTGTGGTGACATGAATGCTTGGGTTTGTCCTTTGGTCTCAGGCCTATTCTCACAACATGATACCTTGTTCTCATGAAGTAGTAAATTTCTTTCTTAACACAACAGAAGGCATTATTTCTCACAAAGACATTCTCGCACAAAGATTATAATTTTAAAGCTTCTGAAATACAGTAGGAGGTTCTGTCTCTGCATTCACGTCTCTGGATCAATGTTTCAACTTTGGTAGGAGCTCGACGAACCAGAGCTATGGATGGAGGGAAGAAAGAATGAAATGGAGGGATAGAGAGAGGGAGAGAGATATTAGTGCGGTGAATGGTCTTCACTTACATCAACCCTTCTCTTCCCTCTGGCCATCTCCAACCAACCAGCAGCAGCCGTAATGGAGATCATATGGTGAGAAAGTCTGAAACACTGCATAAGATGGCTACATAATAGAGAAACTGAAAGAAAGAGAGAGAAAAAAAACTATTCGAAAGAATCGTTGGCAGGTTTTAAAGCCTGCCAGTAATGGTATAGGATGAATAAAAAACACAATACACAAGTGTGTATTGATTGTGTATTCTGTGAAGTGATGTTATGTAGTGTTATGCAGAGTCATAGCAATATGAATTTTTCTGTGTGCACTTCAAGAGGCCATGTATAGCCCAAGAAATATGTGCTTGCTTTCATTCTGAATATTTCTAAAAAGTAAGGCCAGGTTCGTCTGGCGCTGGCAGTTGTAGGCAGTGCACTTTAGTATGAGATCATGTGAAATGAGTTTCAGTTATTAATGGTAAATTCATTTGAGTCATTTCAATTAATGATGATGGATAATGTCAATGAACTTGAGAAATGATTACAATGATATTGTAATGACATGTTGCAAAATGTCAAAATGTCATTTTGCTTGTCTGTAACGTATTTGTCTGCCACACTGAATACATTGTCTAGTTTTGGGAAAACGTTTGATATCAAATCATTTGTGTTCGAATTCTCTTTTCGATTACGGATTTACCTCTAATGAAGGAGGAGATGTTAAATTCGCAGACGTCACAGATGCCGACATTATTGAATAACAATCCATTGTCAGTGACAATAACAGCAACAGACAATAGTTAAGTGACAGAGACTTAGTGAATAAAAAAGTGTCACACATCTGCTGAACTCGTGCATTTCATAAACAGGGTGCATAATGAGAGTACAATCCAAAATTAAAAAGCAAAACCAAACAGGAAAGCCTATTGTCAGGCAAATGGTGACCCCCAGTTAACCCCCTGCCCCCTTTAACTCTCCTTCTTTCTTCCTTTCCCCCCAACCACCTGCTGAGATGGCAGGTGGAGGTGACTGGCCAACTGGCGGCCAAGGTCGCATCAGAGATTGCCTGCGGCCTGACTAGGTGTAATCCACTCCTGGGTCCAAGCGGGAGGTGTGGGGATTATCGTCAGCCACTCAGGACCTTCTTCACTCCTTTCTACTAGTGGAGAGGATCCTAATTGAACCAAATCCTCATTATTTATGTCTGGATAAGACAGATGGTAATCAGTTCAGCACTAGTGTTGTTAAAGAGATCAGTGGGAGAGAGAGAGAGAAAGAGATGCCACATGTAATAGCATAGGGAGGACGGGAACAAGTGCAGGAGAGGGGTAAAATAAAGAAAGGAGAGTGAGTGAAACAGAGAGAAAGAGATAAACAAAAGAGGGAGTAAGGAGGTAAGAGAAAGAGAGAATGAGAGAGTGGGAGGAGAAGCCCTTAATACTCATTCATCAGGTTGTCTATCTGCTCATTGGTAACACAGAGCTGTGAAACACACATGTATATGTGTGCATACACAGACATACAAACACATGTGCACACACACACACACACACACACACACACACACACACACACACACAC
>JAGFZM010005388.1:8337-41419 GCA_017657215.1 Limnothrissa miodon | reverse complement strand
TGTGTGTGTGTGTGTGTGTGCGTGTGTGTATGTGTGCCTCTGTGTGTGCCTGCGGTTTGTCTACATGCTGGCTTTGTTGTGCTCTGAGGTGGGGGTTGGGGAAGGGATGTTGCTGGGGCCAGGAGAGGGAGAGAAAAAGGGAGGGATAGAGTGGCAAGTGAGGGGGAGGGAGCAGGAGAGAGGGACAAAGGCAGGGAGAGGAAGAGGGGAAGAGACGGAGAAAGTTAGAAATACAGAAGGAAAGAGGGACAAAGGGAAGGTTGAGTGTCAGAGAAAAAGAGAGATGGGAATGGAGAGAGAGTGGGAGAGAGAAAGAGTAGAAGAGGGAGCAGCAGGTTTCCTTAGCTACTCAGCCCCACAGCAGGTCACTGACGACTCTCAGTTAAAAATGGCAGCCCTGTTTGAGTCAGAAATTTGTTTGAGTCAGACATAGAGAGGTTTGGTCTCATGGCAACATGATGCATGAATTCATAAAAGAGCTGTGCTCCAGTCTGATAGAAACTGTCACACAAAAGCGACATGTCTTGGCTTGAATGTTTCTTTTTCTTCTGAACGGCTGTCACATGCCCTGTGGAAACTTTGTGATTTGTGTTTATGATGAGACATACTGAAGAACATAAGAAGTTGAGGAGTGTTTTTATGTCTGGGGATACTATTACCAATTAAAGACAGTGAAATATGTGGGTGTACAGTCAACATAGACTGTACACTGTACCATTAATGACAGTAGACTGTAGAATGTGTAGAAAATTGTGCTGTCTGTCCATGCTATCTTTTCGCTATCTCTCAATGTTCCACCCATCTACCTATCGAGTAGCAGCAGAGGAAAACTCAAGGGCATAGAATAGGGTAGAGAAGGTAGGACACATCTCAAAACATCATTAGTTACAATATTAAGGACATAAACTAAAGGTTTAGGGTAAGGGAAGGGGTCCCCTCAAGATTATAACTAATGGGGAAGGGCAGCTGGCTAGTGTTCATGCCATAAGGGACCTGGGTTCAGTTCTGATCCAAGGATCCATTTCCCAAACCTTTCCCTTTCACTTCTGCATCCATTTCTTTACTGTGCTGTAAAAATGTCCACAATTTGAATGTTTAAAACAAAAAAAATTAATTGCTGTAAAATTTCTTAAGGTATGATCCATCGGCCTATACTGAACAACACAAAAATATAAGCAATTGGAAAATTCTTGTGGGTTGATGAATATATTCACTGAATGACAACATTTATTTTTGCATTTTAAAATAACAAATTACTTGTAGTTTAAATTTCTTACAATTGATGAGTATGTATTTGAAGTTTGAAATAAAACAAGTTTTAAACAAGATGTATTTGGGCCCCCCTTAGCATACCAATTCAAAGTCAATAAATTGTGTGTGTGTGATAGATCCTACACCCTGACATAACTGATACATTTTACAATTTCCCATGAAGTTTTCCTACTGCATATTATAGAAATAGATCTCGGAATCTGACTGGATGGAAAAGCGGGTGACCTCTTGATGACCCACATCTCACTTACAGTACCACAGCCTTGATGTGCCTGTAGGTGCTCACATGGGCCTGAATAACCATAAAGCAATGACTCCTTTCTCATTTTTGTCTGCTAGTACAGTCTTTGGGTCAGTTTTAATCATGTTTCTAGGGCTTGTTGGCCACAGTATGTTTTTGAACAGTGGAAGAATCCAGATCAGTGTTATGAAGACACCATTTTCCTTTGCCAGTCTTTCTCTCTCTGTCTGTGATCCCCCACCCCACCCCCGTTTGTTCCTGCTCTCGTTTTCAGAGAGTGTATTTCCAGCTCTCCTACTCTACTGAAAAAAGAGTGTCATAAACACGCCAGATTAGGTCAGCACTGGTTTTATAACCGTTTCATGACCTCTTTTGCCTTTCTCTCTCTTTCCCTCTCTTTCTCTATATCACTCTTTCTCTCTCTCTCTCTCTCTCTCTCTGTGTCTCTCTCACTCTGTCTCCCACACTGAGGTCACTCTTTTTATTCACTACACACAGTTCCCTTCTCAGACATCAGTCTCAAGGACCTATCCCACCTGGATTGCCAATCTGTCAATCTCTCACTCTTCCTTTTTCTCCCTGTCAATATCTGCAGTATCTTTATCTGTCACTCTCAGGCTCTCTTGACATGTTTGTTTTTGTGGCATGAAGTGAGCAGGACACAATTTTTTCAATTATATTTTATAACAGATTCAAATTCTTTTGAGGATGCAGAAAAACTAATACATGCATTTGTTACCTCCAGACTTGACTATTGTAATGCACTGTTCTCTGGATGTGGTACTAGCTGCATCAAAAACCTTCAACTAATACAAAATGCTGCAGCACGAGCACTCACTAGGACAAAAAAATATGAACATATCACACCTGTCCTTGCTTCCTTACATTGGCTTCCTGTTAAAAGCCGAATTGATTTTAAAATACTTCTCCTAACATATAAAGCCCTTAATGGCCTTGCTCCAGCATATATTAAAGACTTACTTGTTCCCTACCACCCTTCTAGACCCCTAAGGTCACAGAATGCTGGTCTCCTAGTAATTCCTAGAATATCAAAATCGACAATGGGAGGAAGAGCATTCTGCCATTGTGCGCCTGTCCTGTGGAACAAACTCCCTTCTAACATTTGTCAAGCGGACACTCTCAACACCTTTAAGTCTAGACTCAAAACCTTTCTATTTACTGACCCCTTTAGTTAGGGATGGTGTATAGTAAGCCACACCTCCTCAGGGTATTATTGGAAAGGACTGCCTCTGCTGTAAGCTCCCGTCCAGGGCTTGGTGGCCACTGACCATTTCTTTTGGTGGTGTTGGCTTGTTATACATCATACCTTAGTTATGCTGCTATAGTTTAATGCCGCCACAATCCACCCATCTGTTAACCCGTACAGTTTTCACTATTCTTCCTCCTCCTCTCCACTTACTTCTCTCTCTTCACTTAGCCAACATCTGTATATGGTTTCACATGCAATATAACTCACATTCTCTGAAATCTGATGGAGACTGTTCTAACTCATCTCCTCTCTGATTTTCCATGCCATTACCACCCTGCCGTGAGTCATCACTGCCTTCCGCTGCCTGCGTCTGCACCTCCTGGGTTCTCCTGGGACCTTCTTCCAACGTGATCCAGCGGCACTCCTGAATGGTCCTCAACCCACTCCACTGTCCATGCCACTGCCTCCCTGCTGAGGGTCACCCCTGCCCTCCACTGCCTGATCCTGCATCTCTGGCTTCCTGGGCGGTCTGCCTTCAGCTTCACAGATGACCCTGACATGATCGATAGAGCCTCTAGCTGGCCCCTGGCTTGACTGCGCCTAATGACATGGGACTATATCCAGGGATTCTAATGGGACTCCTATATTACTTTATTTACCAAAATTTTCTTGTAATGTGTATCTAATGGAATAATAGTGGACTACCCGCCATCTGAGAGACTGAAAACCTGCCCTAGGCAGTTGGGTTAGCCCCTTGAGCCGTCGGAACTGCCCAGGGTTTCTTCCTCTACCATAACAAGTAAAAACAAAAAACGCTGCTAGGGAGTTTTTCCTTGCCCCTGTTGCTCATTGGGCCTCTTGTGTTAAAGAGATAGTTCGGTTTTTAACACATTAAGCCCCTTCACAGGTTGTCTAAAATGCAATAAAGTGGTTGACATCGAAATTTTGACGATTGCTTCTATCTCGGCTATTTGGGAAATGTAGAATCGCCTCTGCCTGCCTTCAAAATGGCTAGCAATGGGCATGTGTTGTTTCTATCCTTAAAACACTGGTTTTAAAAAAGTGCTCCTCACCAAGTGGTTAGTGGTGCTCAATGATGTTCCAAAACATGTAACGTAGTGAAATAAAGCTTCCGTCATGTTTTATTTGGCACTTTGTTTATATGAAGGCGCAATTAGATCCCTATGGGACTTACAAAATGGCAAATAAAACATGCCAGAAACTGCATTTTGCTACGATACTTGGGTTGGAACATCAGCAAGCGCCACTAATCACTCCATGAGTAGCACTTTTTTTTAAAACCAGTGTTATAAGGATAGAAACAACACATGCCCATTGCTAGCCATTTTAAAGGCAGGCAGAGGCGATTCTATATTTCCCAAATAGCCGAGACAGGAGCAATCATCAAGATTTTGGTGTCAACCACTTTATTTCATTTTAGATAACCTGTGAAAGGGGCTCAATGTGTTAAAAACCGAACTATCCCTTTAAGTGCTTTGTGACATGCCTTTTGTAAAAATGCGCTATATAAATAAAATTGAATTGAATTGAAAAAGCACAATCTGTTCCGTAAAAGCACTGTATTCCTGTTTTTCATCTTTCCTATATTAAGTATTTGTGTGTGAGTGTGTGTGAGAGAGAGATAGAGAGAGTTTTCTTATGGCTATTTAACTTCTTGTCCTATGTGTAGAGTATGTCTTTTGGAATATGTGTGTGTGTATGTGTATCAAGGTGTTTGTGTCGGTGTGTGTGTGTGTGTGTGTGTGTGTGTGTGTGTTAGTAAGAGGGTTGAGAATAGAAAGGTGGGAGGTAAGCATCATTAGCATTTACACAGTGTAATTATGTGCAATTTTCCAAAGAGTGGTGAAACAAGAGGCCAAACACAACAAGGGGCCATATTCACACTGGATTACTCCTGTCACCAACACATGTGATTCCCCAATGGATGGTGTGCATCTGTGTGTGTGTGTGTGTGTGTGTGTGTCTGTGTGAGAGACAGAGGACACGGACTGCATCAGAAAAGCAAATATTGACAAACAGTGGGATGGTGAGGCAGGTTGAGCTGTCAGGTGAAGCACACTCTGTTCACCCCTGAGGCCTTGACACCTGTACACTCACGGTAGGGATGGGCCTGCTGGTGATTCCATGGTGTCACCATGGCACTGGAGTGCCTGGCAACATCTGCTGTGAACTCTGTATTGTCAGTGCCATAGTGTTGGTGGAGTATTTCCTCTCTGCCTCTGCCCCCGTTTTTATTGATACATGGATTAAAATGGGACTAAAATGGTCCTCACATACAAATTCCTTTATTTCAAAGTCAACCATATCAACAATTAATCACAAATTCTCATCATGTAATCACTATGACATAAGGTAGAGAGAGCAAATGCTATTGCAGGTGTGGCCAAACTTTTTTGTTTGCCAGCCACATACGGAAAAATCTAAGCTGCTAAGGGCCGATGCAAAATTTTGTACACCAGATGCAGGTTTTTTCCAGATTTATATGAAAGAACTATACGTTATATACCAATGATTGTATACCGAATATAGGAACCACCTCATAACCTAAAGCAATCTTCATAATCTAAATCAATATTTCATGTGAATTCTGAAAATCAAAGCACTCCAAGTTGTTACACAGACCCAACCTGCTGGTTGAAAATGGGATGGGGACATTTGATCTTGTGGGCACATGCATATATAAGGATTGATTTAATGGCCATCAGCTGACGTTCTTTTGATAATATTAAGCTGCTTTGAGATGAAAAACTTCTGAAAATCTCAACAAATTCAAAACAACAAATTTGTGTTCAAGTACCTCAATATTAATTCATATTCATTTATTCATTTCATAATGGCTAGCTTGAAAGAGGGTCTGCAATAAGACCAGGCACTCCTTTTTAAAGAAGTGTTCAATAACTCTTCCCTCAGATGCCACAGGTCTATAGCTCTCTATGTTTGGACAACAGTACATAAAATGGTCTCAACAGCAATTTTAAAAAATACCACTAAAATAATCTGCTCAGACATTTACAAGTAACAACCTCTGTCTGGTTCCTAATTGCTAATCATCCCACACCCTATACCCCAACAAACAGACAGAAACACACACACACACATATGCATGCACCAACACAAACACACTGCACCCCCACCAGAGTGTGTTAATTAAGAGGCTGTTAACAACTCGCCAGAGGTCCTCTCTCTCTTCATGCCCGCCTCTCTCCCTCTCCTGCCGTGCCGAGTTCCTGATGACAGGTGATCACCCATTCACTCTCAGCCCCTTTTAAGCCTCAGGTAAAGGCTGTTAAATAAGAACTCCGATCTGATTCTGCAAAAGTAAGCAGATGGTATCTCTCCTGAAATAATTTCTATTAATAGAAGTCAAACAATGCAAATGTACAAACATGTATGTTTAAAATCACCTCATATCATAGCTCATTTTTAATCATTGTAATGAACTCAAGGTTCACAAAACAAAGTGTGTGTATGTGTTTGATGCACACTGATGACACCCGCTGTAGAGTTTTTACATCTGTTTTCAATCTAGTAGCAATATGTCCCAATTTGAAAAAAATAGGCCTATTTATAACATCCTATGTCATCTAAATGTATGTTACCTCACTATTAGAGATTTCCACAATCCATTATCCTCTTATTACCATCACAATGAATAACACTTAACAATAAGGTTATGGGTACAGTGTAGCACTCAACAGAGCTTTCATTTCCACAGAAAATAAATGAGGATGCATCATTAAGTTATTTCAGCAGCATCTTGTGGTTCCACACTCTAAATGAATGAGACAGGGTGCCAATCCTTTGTGACCACCGAAGCCTGGAACTGTGCACTAGTTTCACACCTCATGTCTCCTAGTCCTTGTTTTTCTAAAACTCTCCTCACCTCTAAAACTCACCTCTCTCCATCCATGCTACTAGGAAAGCATTTAGAGAAGAGTTGTTACAGGTTTGTTTCTACAGAGAGTTCTACAGAAACTAAAAAGGGGCTCACCTTTCTCAACAGTCGCAAACTTGGCATCTTAATAGCAACGTGGAAAATGTCAAAATCACTCAGGCTGTACAAGCAGTAGACTGTTTCAATTAAATTCTTCTCCAAAGCATATGATCTTTTTGTTTCGCCTCTCTCTCTCTTTCTCTCCCCTACCCTCTCTCTCTGTGTGTGCATATGTGTGTGTGTGTGTGTGTGTGTGTGCTACACCAGACACTAAAGAAATACATTTTGGGTCACCCCGCCTCAACCCACTGCTCAGCTGAAACAGGAACTCCAATGTGTGTGTGTGTGTGTGCATGCAAATGCCGCCTTCGACACATGTGAAGAGATTAAACACTCTTAATCAATGGTGTTTTGATGAGGGGGGCTGATGAGTGCTGAAAACAACAGTGGTCTATTAGAGATGCTGATGCTAACTTGGTGGCTCGGTCTGCCATCCTGACTCTTGGCATCAACAATGAAATACAGTAGGGAAGAACCATGACATGCTTCCTTTTGTTTCTCCTTAATAATTTACTCTCTCCCAATATTGATTTCACATTTCAACATTGAAGGGGTGGGGGAAGGGAAAACACAGGGATGTTTTCCATTTGACTCAAATCTATTTGTCAATTAGCATGATTCATGATCAACCTCTTATTTGTTTTATAGACGAGGATGCCCTCGCGAAAACAGAACAAACAAAAACAGAGCTAACGACCCTGTGAACTGTGCATTTGTCCCTTATGTCAAACAATTGGGCTTTTAAGCTGTTTCACTGCTCTCCCCCGGCAGCCTGTAAATCCAGCAGGACACTGATATGTCCTGTCATGTTGCGTTGCGTCTCTGTTCCCTGACTCTGTGGCGGGCGATGCAGAGAAGCACAGTAATTATTGTCTGATTTATGCCCTTGGACGTCTCCCAGCGCACTAAGCTGATTTCATGACGCTTGTGCCCCAGCTTTTTCTCCACCCTCCACCCTCCACCCGCCTCCCCACCCCCACCCCTCTCCCGGTTCATGCTCCAGATTCCTCAGCCTCGTTGTTGACACGCCATTATCCCAAGTTTTTAACCAGGACATCACCCATTTCCTGTTTGTTGCTCTGCCGTGAATGACAGCGGCACTTTTCCATCCCATTGCGCTGGGCGGCTACAGAGCCAGTCGTGCAAGGGCACGGCTGTCAAAGCCCTGTCGGCTACCAAACACACAAAGGCGTGTTTGTGTTTACTTGTTTACATGTGTCTTGCCAATAAAAACATGCTTTGGTGACAGGCTTATCATTCTTTTTCTCTAACCTTTCTACAGATTGAGCAAAAGATACAGAAAATTGTATAAAACTAGAAAGAAAGATGGAGAGAAAGAAAGTGGGTATTGGAATGAGTTGATTCAATGAACCTGACATCTAATGCAAACTGCAAACAGACCAAATGATGGCTGGCTTCATGCTTCAGAATAGTCGACCTCAGATCAACATAGGCGTAACTACAGAGTGAATTGGGTCATGCTTTCAATCTGTACTTACTAATACACTGTTTAAGGAAACAAAGAATGCATACAAATCAATAACACCAATACATCATCAAGATATGAACCAAGCCATGTCCAGCACCGTGAAGAAGGTTTTGTGTGTTGGCTGCTCTATGTCCTTTTGTGTGTATATGTGTTGAGAGTGTTGTCGTCTTCTGCATGGTGAGAATCCCACAGGGTCTGCTCTGACTCTCCACAGTCTACTACTTCAATCTCCTGTAACCTGTGGCCATTTTTCTCCTTCACACTTCCTTGTTTTTCCATCTCATGTTCAATTATAAACCCACCAGGCACCTCTGGGGACACAACTCATGTTAGCCTGGTTAACCACAGGTTACCATGGGATACTGTATTGGTTACGTGAGGTTATCATTGTGTCTTTGTAAGCACCCCCCTCTTTGTTCTTCTCTTGTGTTGTTTGCCTTCACTGCGTCTGTTCACTCTGGCTCTATGAAGCACTACACAGGAGTAATTAGGTCCATAAGGATGGGGCCAAACTCTCACACTGAGGCATGCAGAGAAAGGGACGCATAATTACGCATGAGTATATATGTCTCAACAGTTAGCGTGAAACATGTGTTTGTGTGTCAGGGAGAGAGCATAGTGTGCTTTCAATTAATTAGATTTTTTTAGGTTTAGGACCACATTAAAAAATATAAATACAGCCCAACAAGAAACGGCTCAACAGGAAAAGCAAACCGTACACAGCAGTGGGCAAGGCCTTTCACATCCAACCTGGAGTACATTTCCCAAAAGTGCTATGTTCTTTAGCAACTATCCTTGTTCGGTGGCCTTAAAGAGGGGCTAAGCAACGTTATGTTTTTTTCTCTCACAAGCTCCCTCTAAAGACCGCTGTATTGCATTGTATTGCACTGCATTCTATTGGAGGCGGTCTGCGCTGCTGAACATTGCAAGTGCTGTATCTACCGCTATAGGCCACAGTGGCGCATTCTACACCGTTCGTTCGCCGTGTAATGACTCATTTTAGCATCCTAAACAGTATGAAATGGTATTTAACAGTATTTAACAGTATTAAATGAAAAATGTTGCATAGTGGGCCTTTAAGCCACTGTGATAGCTTGCTCCCACCTACAGCATGAAAAAAATCACCTCACTTTAACTTCACCTTATATTTGGGGTGGAGTTTAGTTTTAAAATTAAATGATTTATTATCTCACAAAAGGTCTGAATTACAACTTCAAAGCAACTAAATAACTGTTTATGATTCCCCTGTATTCTAAATGATTCCCATGCTGCCATACACATACTCCAATGTCCTTTAGATACTACATTAAGTGTTATTGTATCAGTTAGCTATGAAGTATTTGCACATTACATCTTAGGGCTACCTTCAGTAATGCAAACATTGCATATATACACAACTCTAAACTAATGCATTATTGTCACCTAATAGTGCAGGTGGGATTCAAAACAGAAAGTGACTCCACAAAATTTGTTAATTCTGTTTTCCCATAATTCAACCAGTATAGGGCAGTAAAAGTGACTGTTTCCGCCAGAACAGGACAGTCAACACAATGATTTGTAAAAGATTTAATTACTAAGAAATAGCTTTCCTCAGTTATTATGTCTGAATACTCCCTGAATACTTCCGAAACATCTAGACATTTGGTTTCTGGACATTTCAACGAAGAATATTCCATACTAACTTAATTCAGACTTCCACCCTACCATGGAGATTTTAGGAAAACAGCCGGACTCAGGCTAGTTTGAATTTTCTTTGTACTACAGTGGTTCAATGCAAACATCTGTCATTATTCGTATCATTACTTAGGCCTGATCAATGGCCGTCCAGGAATATGCCTGCTGGAAAATCAGAAAGCATGATAAGAAGCAGCGGGGCAGCTGGTCTGAGAGGCCTCCAAACACCAGGCGAAGCTCAAACACCTGAAAATGTGTTGTCCACAGATGTTAGTAGTTGTAAACGTCAGATCATAACAACGGTACAGATAAGAGACATCTTTCTTTTTCCTCTCTGGAGATGAGTTCCATCCCTGTCTCCCATCTTCTATCATTTAGCTTTTGTCTCTGAGGACAGACTCTGCCCTGGGACTGCCTTGTAATAAAATCACTGCTGAACTGTTATTGGTATGGCATATTTGATCACACTTCCCAACATGGTGCTAGAGTGACTCACATGGTGTTCAGTTATATAAATGAAAATGCGCTCAGTATTAGCAAAGTTAGCAAATATAGTCTACTTTAAGCTGTCTAAGAAAAGTTCCTGGGTCACTTTCAGACACACAAATTTGAACACAAATTTGAATATTACTGAGCCTTAAAGAACAATTTCTGATGGTCAAAAAACTTGTTCTATAATGTTTATTACAGCTTGTAATAATGTAACAAGAAGTCCCATGACAGTAACTATAATGTAGTAACATTGTTTATTACATGGTACTAACACCTCACAGTATCCATTCCTTAGATTTAGTGTGAAAGGGGTAATGATGGAAAAAGAGGGTAGATTATTAATTTGGTAAAATCATAGCAGCAACTTATGCAGTATGCAACTTATGTTCCTAAATTATAACTGAGTAATTACTAAATCATTTTCATTTTGTTTCTAATCCATCCACTTGGCTGTTGAGGTGAGAATTGATGGTAAAACTTAGTAGTGAAATTGTAGTAGACCGCTAGTGTGCCCATGCATGACAGTTTGATAAACTTTGTTGGCTGCTAAAATACCCAAACTCCCTTGAAACATAAGTTGACTTATACTACACTAATTCGTTAACAAAAACAAACAAATGGCATTACCATTGTAATCCCTGTCAATAATCAGGTAACAAGGTGTAATTAGGAATATTTTGAGTAACTTTAAGCACTTGCTAACTAGCAATGCTACACTACTATGCTAAGCTAAAGGTAAAGAGGGTGTTGTCAGATTAGGACAATGGCTGGGTCGATTACAAAACACTTTTTCTGACACATTTAGTTCTGGAGAAGAAGGTGATTTCTTTCTCAAAGGGGTATATTTCAATATATTCAAAAAAAATAAAAGATAATGACAAGACTGTAACAAAAATGATGTGGGCTGCAGACATAAGTGAGAGATTCAGTGATTAAATGGTCTGTTAAACTGACTAAAATTAATTAAAATATGTTAT
This sequence comes from Limnothrissa miodon, assembly GCA_017657215.1. Taxonomy (NCBI): domain Eukaryota; kingdom Metazoa; phylum Chordata; class Actinopteri; order Clupeiformes; family Clupeidae; genus Limnothrissa; species Limnothrissa miodon. The sequence goes on along the minus strand of JAGFZM010005388.1, from coordinate 30,049 downwards.
TTTAAATGGAATTATCTTGTGAGCTAAGTAATATTTTAATACTTGTGTTTGCTTTGCCATGGTTTGTCATGGTTGTCATGTTTATATCACAATAAAGGATTATTTTGATGGACAGATACAATGTTACTTGATGCTTGTGGTTGCAGAGCTCAGGGAGAAAGGACACCACTTAGTACCAGATAAAAGTCTCCATACTCTTCAGTCTGCAGTACTGTACACGTAACAGCTGTGTTAGAACATCTTTGTTACAGTGTGATACAGTGATTAAAACCAATGATTGTACCTATACACTATATATGTCCTGTCATCAGTGTCTTGGAAAATGTGTGCAATTACTCTACATAGTTCATGCAACAACTGCATTTAATTAGCCAACATAAGGGCGTCCTGCATTGATTCACCCACTCCAGCATTGGGGTGCCTAGGGCCTCAGTTCAGCCGATTGCCTCCATAGAAGAATTCTGCACACACACACACACAATTGCTTGCTAAATATTTTTGCATAGGTATTACCACTGTACTGTAATGGTACATGATTTGGGAGACTATTACAGAGTCACAGTAAAATAAAAAAAATATTTTAAGTGAAACAGGCAGAAGTTGGTTTACAGCTCTTATTCAATGGCATTTTGTTAATAAAAGAACAGAGATAATAACAACTAAGTAATCAAAGGGAATTTATACTGGACTTTCATAAAATGTCAATTTATTATTATTACTGCTTTATTCTTGACATTGTAGCCTACAACAAGAAATAGTGGGTTATTACAGTATTTTAAAATAGCTTATATTTATTCTACATGGGTTGTTACCATAACTTATTATGACAAAAAATACCTTTTTTCTTACTGATTTGTAAAATGTTACCAATATGTGCATGGTAAATGACAGAAACAAGTTTAATTCAGGAAGGTATATTTATTGAAAATAAATGTATTGCATTCTACTGTTTGCTTATACCCTTATCTCAGATACTATCTTGAGTTGCTGAAAATATTTTGGACCTAGAATTTTCTAAACATATATGATATATGGGATGCCAATATCATCATCCAAACTGCAGTTAAGATACAAAAATTAAAGTTGGATTTCAATTTATTTTGGATATGACCTGGTGACATTTAGTGCATTAACAAACTGATCATATTTTGTCTGTGTGCAAAAACTACTGTGGGCCTATGTTGGCATATCAGTTAGACAGGGGTCTCTTTCTCTCCCTCACACACACACACACACACACACACTTACACACACTCTTTGCCATTTGTTTTACTTTTAGTTTGGTTAAATGAATGTATTTACTTGCTCCCATATCAATGTATGTATGTAAATGATGTACTGTAGGCAGACCAATGACTATACATTTATATGATGTGTGCTGCCATCCCCGTGGTTTCTGTGGCGACACAAGTCAGTGTTTATGATCTGTATACTGGATTACAGGCGTGGGCTTATGAGGCGCTTTGGGGATATGTAGGTCACAGCAACCTCTTCCCTGCTAGACTCCCAACCCCCGCCTCAAAAACACACACGCACACACACACATGTCTAAACACACACACCCACATCAACACACACACACACACACGCACAGTCTAATACTCAAGAAATTACACACAGAGACACACACACTCAGATAGACCAGCACACACACATACAAACGCTGTCCACACATTCAGCACCCAAGCGAATGCACATATTTACATGAAATGTATTGATGTCCAGTAGTTACACAAACATGCAAAATCTCTCCAGACATCTTGAGTACCTTCTTGTTGCCTGAATATCCATTTATCTATCCATCAAAAATATCCATTCGAGGACTTCTGTTGCTGTTCTGTGTCTCTCTGTGTCTGACTGTGAGTCTGACAGGCATAACAGTCAGATTAAATCCACATTATGCCCAAATGTTTTGCTTACATCCTTTACTGTGTCTGTTTTCCACCCCTTTTACCCACACCCATAGTTTAAGTTAACCCCTGCCCAGGGGAAGTTGTTCATGACCCTTGCCATGTACACTTAATTAGTTAACACACACTTAACACAACTGATTGTCATGTCCTCTGATTTTGAAAGAAGGGTGCTACTGCAGTTTTCATATGGGAGTCATGGGCTCTTGTCACAGGCACGTCTGAATGATGCAGCTCTTCTGATCTCCGTCCATCGTCGGCCATTGGTACGCAAATGCTCGTTGGTGACCCTCTGGCTGAAAGTCACTCATGGTGGGGCCTTGGTGTGAATCCACATCCTCTGTGCCTGAGCAGTGCGTCGCAGATCATGACTCAAAATACCCATACATCACTTTTGGCAGTGCAGTGGAGCACTTGAGTATACGCTGATGTGTTCTTGAGCTTTGTAGCCATTCCATGGCCCCTGGGATTGGTTCAGTTCAGTTCAGTTTCCATGTCAAAGCACTGCCAATGACCTCGGATGCTCTTAAGTGGAGATGACAGGTCTGTCTGTGGGTAAAACGCTGTGATTGCCTGTGTGTGTGTCTGTGAGTAAACGAATGTGCATGTGCGTGTGAAACACACAGTGCAAATGATAGAGAGAGTCAGAGAAAGAAAGTGTGTGAGAGAGAGGTGGATAGAGAGGAGGAGAAATAGAAAGAAGAGGTGCTCATTTAGAATAACAGAGGTATCCATAGGGTACCGTGTAGCAGACTAGCCTCCTCTAGACTCTGTAATGTGACAACCCCCATTATCTGATTATATTCCAACCCCCTCCTGCTGAGCATATACGCACACACACACACACCACGCAGGCACAGGCATACACACACATTCACAGACACACACAGATTTATAGCCCTCTGGGTATATAGACTGGCACGCTGACTGTGTGTGTGTGTGTGAGTGTGTGTGTGTGTGTGTGTGTGTGTGTGTGCGTGTGTCTGCCAGTGTGACAGACACTGTGAGTCTCACACAGATGTGTGTGTGTGTGTGTGTGTGTGTGGGCTTGATGAGCTGGCTGGTGTTGTGTGTTGGGTTGGGTGTTTGTGAGACAGAGAGAGCAACACAAAGAGAGAGAGAGTGGGGGATGATTTGGTCTGAATGTTTTGGACTTTGTTTTTCCCTTGATATTTACCATCAGAACACAAGGCCAACAGAGAATCTCTTTGATTTAACCCACATCTTTTTCTGACTCACTGCCCCTTATCAAATGCATAGGAATGCTTCCTTCAATGGAACCAAACAAACAAACAAAACATTGAGGTCCAAATGACAAAATTATAAATATTCCAGGCCGCCCTTCTTATTCTTCATATCTTTCCTCCCTCCTTCTCACTCTCTCTCTCTCTCTGACTCTCTCTCTCTCTGCAGCACAGGTCTAGCAGATTCGCTGCTGCTCCCTCATGCATATGAGATGACTCCCATGTTCTTAAGGAAGAGGGACTGTGGGGAAGAGGCCAAGGCTGCAGTGGAGATGACGCAGAGAGCAGTGGATCACTGATGGCCTCGCCAAAGCGACAGAGACAATCACTGGCTGATGAGAGTTGGGCACATAAACACGTAGAAAAATATTCCACATTTGCAGACAGAAATGAGGCTTTCCATATCGGGTCAAAATGTTCTTCTGTATTTTTTTGTATTATTATCGTTATTATTTTCTTTCATTTTTTTGTTGTTGTTGCTTGTCTGTTTCATTTTCTATAATATTATTTCGTTGAACTCTTTCTCCTTTAAAATATGAACCTCTGCCAGTGTGTTAACCTGTGCAGTAGAATGCTGAGCACTCCCTGGCTCTTAGAAATATAGAAAATCCCTCTAGCACACACACACACACACACACACACAGCCACACAATCACACACATGCACACAGCCACACAATCACGCACACTCACACAGCCACACAAGCGCGCACACAGCCACACAGAGCGCACACACACAGGCACATAAGCACTCACACTCATAGACACACAGACACACAAGCACACACATACAGACACACAAGCACACACACAGACACACAAGCACACACACATCTTCACTCACAGGCAAGCGCACACACACACTCTTTTAGTCACAAGCACATAAGCACACACACAAATCTTCACTCACAGGCAAGCACACACGCACACACATTCTCACACACACGCACACACACACACACATACTCAAACACACACACACACACACACACACACACACAGTGCAGCGGTGGGGCTGTGTTTCTTCCCTGAGACACACATGTGGACCTCAGCTCCAAACTACTTAAAGGGGCAGGCAGCATATAAAGGCAGGACTAGATTCCTTTTCCCTATAGTTTCTCATGGAAGAAAACAGCATGTAATACAGCGAAAGAACTCTGTCCTTGCTGTTATATGTAAAAGAACAGCATCAACGGCAAGAACATAGCAGTCATAAATAGAAAATTAAAAATAAACTAAAGTAAACCAAGCTCACTGTAGGTACTGTGTTGTACAACATCTTAACTTAACAATAAGAAAATGAATTTATGTAAAATGCCAGTATTTACTCTACTGTACTGTACTGTATAAACTCGTGTACAAATGAGCCAAGTAAATCAAAGTAAATATGAAATTATGAAATTACATCCTGTACGTAACATAATCATTATAGTTTTTGACAAGACTGACTAGATAGCTGGTATACAGGTAAAAAAAAACCTTCTTAACCCCAAAATCTCTGGATAGATTTAGTCATGGTTTGTTTAAAGCATGCATGCATGGGCACATCTATGGACACATCAGAAATCTGTGCATATGCCAGTGTTAAGTGTCCTTTTGCTTAATGGGTGCCAGTACTCAACTGGCTGGTTTATTTGAAACATCTGTCTGCAGCCGTAGATTCGAATGCCGTCATACAGATGAAGCTTGAGGCAGTAAATGCACAATGATACAAATGAAGTGCTTCTTTAAGTACACTAAACATAGGCTTAACGTAAACTCAGAACAAAGCTGTATAACTTTGCACTGAAGTTTTCCCCCAACTCTTTATGACTTTTTTTGATATGGCAGTAGTATACAAGAAATCTTGACAGAACCTCATTGTCTATCTAACTAAATATTGACCCAATATTGGAAGGTTCTCACTGACAGTGTTAGGCAAACTACTCAGAGAATGCAGTTAGGTTAACTAAACAACCAGGAAAAATGTAGCAAGTTACAAAAAATGGCAGAATATACTGTATGGTGTACAAGTTCTATAAATAAATAAACTTATTCAGCCTTGTGCTAAGAGTCTGTTAGGGACTTAAGAAACATGTCTCTACAACAGACATATAATATAACCTTGTAATTGTATATATAAAAATTATTTAAAACAATCTTTGGCTGTTACTCTTTGCTTTACATTGCATGTCTCATTGGTGTCAGATGAAGTTATTACATTATAACATGGGGCCAAACTACTTATTGTAACCAATGCCTGAAAGTTATGCTTTCTACTAAAACTGTACCAGGAACAAGACTGGATGAAACCAAAAATCTTTCTTTTCTTTACACTTTAAAATAGTTTTTTGACCTTGTTGTCATTTGGGCTTCAAAATAAATTACTACCACTACTACTAGCCTACTACTACTACTACTACTACTAATAATAATAATAACAACTACAGAATGTAATTCCAGGGAATTACGTTTGCATGCACAGTGCAGTTTGCTTTATGTTGAGGAATTTCTAAGTTAAATTGAAGTTTCAATAGCTAAATAGTTTCGATAATTAAATTGTTTAATTACTTTCATAAATGGAAAAGGTTGACTTGATAAACAGCTTAGTTAAGTAGTTGAATGGTTGAAGAGTTTAAATAGTTTAAAATAGCATTTATGTTAAAATTGCTAATATTGATAACAGTGCTAACAAGCTATATTGCTTACAGTTGCTCAGTGAATTTAGCTGATGTTAACTATGCTAAGGCTTACAGTGGTACTCAGTAAAGTTAGAAATGAGAAAAGTCTTACCACATGTGCCTGGAACGAGAGCTTTGAAACGCAGGTTGAACAATATTTATACGTTAAGCGGTTTGGGACGCATTAAAGTTGTATAGATTGTAATAATAAGCAGAAAAATTGAAAGAATAACAGTTTGCATTTGCATGCAAACTAACAAGAAGAAGAAGAAGAAGATGAAGAATGTTACCAGAGTAACCATTAACATGAGTTACAACTGGAGATACAAAAGCTGTGATGTGGTGATGCAAACATTATGTGTGTTGGGTCAGTGCTGTTAAACGATTAAATTTAGAAGCACTGAAGTAAATATTGATTCATTTTTATCCTCTACAGTTCGGCAAAAAAAAACCTGCATGCACAACATTTGTTTTAAATTGTTTTAAATTCAAGCTTCATTTTACCAGACCAAACGCAAACTTTGTATAAATTTTAAAATCATTGGTTGTCATGACCGTCCAAACTTGAAATTGCATTTGATCCGGAGTTTGTCATTATCTAAAACGTCTGGTCTCTGGCATCAATGATGTCATTTTTGGACATACATGAAATTTGTTTTATGGGCATCAAAGTACAGGCACATCATCAATAAATATGCTATTTTAGGTATACTAAGTGCATCAACTTTGTTTTTACATTTTTTTTTAAAAATCACAAAATGTGCTTTATGTAGATTCTCCATGGCAGTAAGTAGTGCACCAACATGTGATTAAGCTAACAATCTGTTAAGAGTGGTACATTTCGACATGTTAATGTGTGAAATCGAATCAAGACAGATTGTAGATCTGGAGTGCATTTTTACAAACACTAGCTTAGTCACTGCGACAATAGTACTTCAACTTTTTCCTTGCTCCTGTTGCTCATTAAAAAAATAAACTATTCACAGATATCAGACCAGGTCAAACGGTGCTTTTGAAGTAATATACATAGTGCAAAATACCATTATATTATAAAATATGACAAGAAGTCAAGAATGATGTTCTAGGTTTCTTATCACTTGCCACCCTTGATGTTTATTTGTCTAAATACACTTATAAACATTGTACAGTATACATAAATATATATAAAAAATAATACTACAATTTATAAAAAATGTTCTTTACTCTACATTTATTCCAAAAATCACTGAAACAGATTTTTCAGCAGCAGGATATTCAAGCATAATAAGCCTATTAGCTTTGATACACCCTACTGTACGCCCCTGTAAAGATCCCACGTCCCATCATTGGTGAGCTCAATCTGAGTAATTGAGGACAGTGTTGTTTATGCTATGCTGCTGCAATGATCCAATAGTAACTGTCTGTTTACTAGAAGCCCAAATGACCAAAATGTTTAAAATGTTTTTTGGTTGTCGACGATGCTTCTGCATCAGGGTCACTGCAATGGGTGCAACGAGTTTTTTGCATATTAATTCAGATCACTTATATGTCTTATTTCAAAATTCACCAGAAATAAATGTAGCTGACTGTATTCTGCCTTTAATTGACCCTAAATCAGTGGTGCAGCACACAAGCAAACTGCAGTATTTAATAAATTAATTTGTTAGAAAAACCTCTTGAGTTCTTGCAGATTTTGATTGATTTTGGGAAGGAAATATGTCTTAATTTGAGCAGGTGGGCTAATGCTTTCTGTGTTGGATAAGTTAGCTAACTGCTAACGGCTAGCATCTGCCCAATAGTAAAGTCCATTAGCCCATTAGCAAAGGTTACCCTTGAGAGTAACCCTTGGTTTTTTGCTAAAGTTTATTATAACTTTGATAGTTCTGCCATTTTATAAAACACTGACAACCACAACAAATCTAAAAACTCATCCCTGGTTGCAATAGGCACCGGTGACTGATGGAAAAAGCTATTGCATTATTCAATGCTAGACCAGTATCTGTGAGATGTAGCCTATATGAGTAGAGATATATAAGCAAAGTCCTTTAACTTTGCAGAGCTTTCAGGCAGCTATTTTGGTTTAACAAGACCAGGCCCTATTGAAATGACTTGGGATATCAAGCACTCTTAATCGCTGAGCTGTACTGACTTAAAACCTGTATCTTTGTTCATATCTAAATCGAATCGTCAACAACTACACATAGATGGCTGTCATGCTGACGAAGATAGTAGACAAAAGGCTAACCATCAGTCATCATACCACATCCTACCAACTTTCCTGTAGAGAATGTGCAGGACTTCACATGAAAGGTAGAGAAAAAGGGTGAAAAAGAGCTGGAGTGCGGCTGCCATCATGCAGCGCCCTGCCCATATCAACACTATTTGCACCACCATCTTTACATTATCAACATCAATACAATATCGGAGCATTATGCATACATCTGTTGTGTAGTTGATTTTGTGGTTCCATTTGGATCTAACTTTTCACTTCCAATGGAGAGCCTTTTGTTTTCAATATCAAATAGGCCTGAATAACTTTGCAATATTTTGTGTAGCCTATGTAGACTTGAACATTTAGACACCAACACAACTAAATACTCCCTGAAGGAATCGAAATTAATGTTGTTGGGCCTAGAAGAAATCGAGTCTCCTGGCTTTTGAGTCGCAGTCATGTGAAACATAGTTAGGCCGTCTCGGCTTCAACATGCCTGGTAAACAAGAAGCGTGCGTTCCCCTTTAAGAAGCCCCCACCGCCCGCACAGTGGAGGGAGGGAAGGCACATTCCTGGAACAGCGGTTAGAAAAAAAAATCCACCAGTGAGCAGTTTCAAGTTCCCCCAATAGAAACTGTGCCTGATTTGTGGCCAATGTTGGAGATGTAAAAAAAAGTGTAGGGGGAGGAGGGGAATGGAGAAGGGGGGAGGAAAAACACTAAAGGGGTAGCTATGGAGATAGAGCGTTTTCCTGGCTGCCTTCTTTGACAGGTGTTGAGAGGGGTAAAAGTCTTAAAACAGAATCCAGCATGTACGCCAAAGGTAAAGGAGCAGTCGTCCCTTCCGATAGCCAAGCAAGAGAAAAGTAAGTAAAATTGCACAATATTTAAAGCGTGCTAAAGCGGGGTTATTGCGGAGTCCCAACTTTCAAAACTGTGACTACTATTGTTCAAAGGTGTGCACGTTACAAGCTCGCTCCCGTGGTAGGCAACGATATCTGCTCCAGCTGTGGCGCGTCTCTTTAACTTTTCGCCTCGGCTGTTACACTTTTTATTCATTTCGGCAAATTGTACGGCGCCTTGGACGCATGCGACTGTTGGTGTAGCGACAATAGTGTAGCATAGTTGGTCGGAATATATTATTGTATTTCAGTCCAAGTGGAAGTTGCCCGTTCCCTCACTGAAGGCGAAGACGCAATGTTTCGCTTTGCAGGGATTTCGCTGGAGTAAAAAAAACTATTTAGGGGATATGAATTCGTACATAAGAAATACCATGATTTGTCAAGAAATTGATTCGTTCTTTTGTTTCTTTGGGGAGGAGTTGCATTGACGAAGAGAAGCATTGTTTGCGTGTAGATGGCAAAGTCCTGTTTCCCGGCGTTTTATTACCCAAGGGTTATATACTTTGTGTTAGCTTCGTATGTTTGATGTTAAGTGCGCAGAAGGGCATTGTTTACCTAAGACACTCTATTGATATTTCATCCATTTAGCTGAGACTATATCAGTGTAGGCTATGCAATTCCGAAGTATGAGTAGTGTTGCAGTCTACACATGACAGTGTTAGGCTAGCCAACATGTTATTACAACTAGAATGGCTTAACAAAATAGGTAGTAGCCTAATATTTGCTCACCCCGTGTCGCGAGAGTAGGCTAAATGGTAGATTGATATTACAGTTGGGTAGCTATGCTGTTGTAAACTAATTGGGATATGACAGTTTAGTGACTTCAGCAGGACCGGGACTCTTTCTCCCTAATGCAATGCTGAAACTTTTTCTCTGTTCCCTAGTCGTATTTAACCTACGTCTCTTTAAATTTAATAAAGGTCTTTTTTGTGTGTGAATCTTTGCATTTAGATATTTGTTTAGGCGTTGAAAATGTTTCAATTCTAAATGTGATCTAGTCTATTTGTCAGATAGCGAATATCTTGCCATTCTATGAGAACGAGATCTCAAAGAGAGGACCTGTGATATGTTTCGGGGTTCTTTCGGTTGTGTTTAACCAGGAGTACGGGCTGTTTAGATGGTTTAGCATTAGCCGCGGTCAGGGGGTGTTGTACTTTGTGTCGCCAGGGATGCGCTATTGTTGTCTGGCAGCGTGCTGTGTGTCAATCAAAAAGAGCCCTGTTCCCGGCGCCTACAGAGTTGGAGGAAGAGGCTCGAAGGAAAATAGAAAACACGTGCTGTACCACCAAGTAGTGTTTACGCTTAGTCCAATATTGATGTACTTCTGTCTGCTCAAAGTCAACTTATGGCATGACAAGGGGCTAAATAGACGTGCTTGGAGTGATAGGTGATAGGTCTGCAGAGGGAATAGTGAGGGATATCCTGATCAATGAAGGATTATTTGCAGTTTATAGTGGCTTGTGAACCAGTGTCCCTTAATCAGCCATTGAAGTTAAAGCTTCAACATTCATATGCAAGCTCTTTAGGAGCAGTCATAAAGGACATTTGCAATCACGTGTGTCTTTGTTTTGTCAGGCTTAGCCTAAGGGGGTTGGTCTTCAGCTCTCAACTCCTGAGCTTCCAACTATAATGACACACACACACACAGACAGAGGGAGAATCTTACCAATTCGTCAGCACATGTAATATCTTTTGGGAGATAACACTGAATCTGCATGTTTTTATTTATTTACTTATTTACTTAGGCTACTTGCTTGTTTCATTTAAAGGCACTCTAAACATTCCCTAAAGCCACGTTGACTCAATGTTCACAAAAAATGAAAGCTATAATCTCTTTAGAGAAGATACTTAAATTTCCAGTAGCCTATCCACCTAACGCATCAACAGTTAGCAGCCAGTTCAGTTTTAATTGAAACGGCTCAGGAATAGTGCTTAATTATCTGCCTCCTTGAAAAGTTTGGCTCTTCAAAAAAGCATAGCATCTCACTTCATATGAAGTCTATATGAAATTTGTGCTCTTGGATCTGATCAGGAGGCCGTCTTGGGTGAGAATGGGGTTGCGCATAGATGAGTGTAATTTGTGTGTGTGTTTGTGATGTATGCTGCTCTGGAGTGTGGTGGTTAACTGGAATTGATTTAAATGTCTTTCTGCTTCTCGGTCCCAGTGTTTTGTGAAGAGTTTATTAGAGTTCTAAAGGAGCAGTGCTGGGCTGAATGCACGCTTTTGATTTTATCCAGATGGCACAGCCCTCTGCAATGGAGGTGTTCTCAGAAACGCATAAAGGAAATACACACACACACACACTACACACACACACACACACACACACACATACACATACATATACACATGTATACATATGTAATCTACACTCACTCACACACAAACACAAATACACACATACCCTGCTGTTGAAAACCCTCTGATTTCTTTGCTTCTCACTGAATGAATCTAATGTGTTTTTACACAGGGAATCAATTAGTTTTCTGAATTAATAGCATCACTGCAGTCAGCTGTGTTTAGGCTCATGAAAGTAGTCATCGCAATATTGTCAAAATATCTGCAAAAGGCAAACACAAACAGTATCAAGTAATTATTACAGGCTACTGTGGCTTATACTTCTGTGTTCTGTGATATGTGAGTGCTTACTAAGAATAAACACACTCGTGAGGACCATAATCAAAGAACATTTGTATTATTATTTTTATTTCTAAAGGGACTGATAGACATGGAGAACATTATTATGGCCAGACCTTAACAAAACACCTTGTTCATAACAATGTATTATTTAAAAGTTAGTACAACTTCAAAATAACAGTTTAACGCTGGCAATAAAAGAGATGTTGTAGCTTTTGAAGTGTCACAAATTCTCTGTTTAAGTTAGAATACACCTTCTCTTTACATGGAGTAACTCACCAGTGTCTATGCAAAAGAAAATACAGAATGCCTGTGTCCTTACTGAGTGGGTATAATGTGGATGGAATGCTCCGGTACCTGGGCCTCTCATCCACCTCTCTCCGGTATCTTTGAGTAAGCCCATCCCTATCCTCTGAATAATTGAAATAAGGACAGAAAAGTTAATTTGCTAACTGTCTGCGTTTTAGCCGCCTAATCTCAGCTCCGGCTCTTTCATGTTAAAAGGGCCGTCTTGACTGAGCGCCGCAGGGCAGATGTCAGCAGCGCTCTCAGGAAGGTCTCTGAGAACTTGCCTTGATGTGCAGACTCACTGGATGTCGCCCGGAGAGGAGGGATGAAGAAGAGCTGAGCGATCTGTTCCTGCTGTCCATTTTCCCACCACTAAAACTATCAACCTGTCCGAGCTGTGAAAGCGATGTCTTTAAAAGTCTATAATTCAGCCGCTATCAAAACAATCTGGGGGTTATGGAATGGCACAGTGAATCATGTAAGGATTAGGCTATGCTCAGTAATGTTCAGCATACAGTAGTTATAAGTTTTCACAAACAGTTGAAAACATTATTGTGCTTTGCTTTGGTCAAAGGTTGTAAAAATTCAAGAAGCTTTCACCAAATGCTTGACATTGTGGCTCACCTCCTGCTCTACCTTTCTCTCTAGTGTGAAGCACCACTTGCCACCCGCTCTGCTTTTAACAGACACAAGCGTTTGCAGGAGTGCAGCCATTTAGCACAGTTCTAGCCTAGAAGAATTGAAAACTTAGCCTAGTGGTGTTGCGAAAGTTAGAATGGTATAGGTGAAAAAAGAATACCACAACTGCTGGTCCCCCCCCCCCCCCCCTTGTTTGTTGGAGTAATTTAAAGTCGTCTCGTGTTATGACCACTTTACCTGGTGGGAGCGGGTGAAAAACAGAATTCTCAGAACGGCTTCCATCTTTTCACCTTGTAGCATCAGCATGTGGTATTAACATGTAACTAACTGCTTATTGTAAGTCTCTTCTCAGCTCCTTAGCCGTGGTTCTGTTTGGCAGAGATTCTCATTAAGAGACAGGGGCCAGGGGGAGAGCTAAGCTTTCAGCAGGACACCCTGTAGCTGCAATGAGCCCGGCATTATTCCTTAGAGCGAAACCCCATGCTGGCTCTTTGAGTAGGGTGCCCAGAAAGAGCTGTGGTTAGTGAGCGGTTGAATTCCAGAGAGCCTTACGCAAACTTTTGGCTGGACTGAAGTGGTGGGGGTGGGAGGCGAGGAGGTAAGCGACTTCAAAAGCGGGGTTTGGAGGACATGTCAGCACATTTTGTGGTGCACCTTGAATGTGTGTAAGTTGCTCAGAGAAAGCTCTAGTGCCAGAGCAAGGTACTAAGATTAGATTTTTACAAATGAAGGTAGAGATTCACACACACACTCACACTCACACTGTCAGCACAGCCAGATGCAAATCCTCTCAGTCCTTGTTTTGAACCAATTGTTTGCTGAAAAATGTTTGTAGCATTTGCTCTGATACCCTTGCAGTCTGTTTTGGTGTTCTTGAGTTGTTTGATTACATTGGGTTAGTTTTACAAGAAACTGCTTCTGAGTAGATTTTATGACGTGTTTAACTGTGGCTACAGTCCTTCGTCATGCATGCAACTGAAACAGGGACATTGAATTTACACACTGGGCTGCACATTTCCCTGTACCACTGTAGCACTGTGGTGTCCAATCCATCCTGCTTTCATGCTCTCTCTCTTTATCCATGTCCACCGCACACCTCTCCACCCAGCAGTCCTATCTTGTTGGCGTTGCCCTTAGTGCCCCTGACAGTGTCACCAAAGATGTCCCCTAAATCCAATGGGAGATGAATGTTGTTTTGAATAATGCATTGCCACCAGAGGGTAGGTGCCCACTACCAGGGCACTAGCAGCCTCTCTACCCCCACTTTCAGATCTCTGCCAGGCTTCCCATGAAAATTTCATCTCCCCCTCACAAGAACCTCTGTTCCACTCCAGCTCTGTACAGAGGCTCTAATGGGAGGTGACATGATGTGCCATGGGCTAGATTTACTCAGACTTTTATAATTTGCCACACCAACCCTAAATTGCCAGGTTATATGGTCATAACAATGAATTTCCTCATCACATTGAGTTATAGAAGCAGTGAAATGAGAAGTTGGTGATGTCCTTGAGGACCCTATGATCTGGAGGTTCTAGCTGTCTATTCTATTGTATCAGGGCTTTGTAGTGAATCTTTTGTGTAGATTTTGATCTATCAGATCTCAGACTACTACTCATCTAAAATTCTCCAAGTAGTCTAGACTTTTCTGTGTCATGATTACTGTGATCTACAGTTGTAGGTGCCTGGGTCATTGTTTTCCTATCCTCTCCTCTCTCAGTGCAATCCCAATTCCCTGACCTGTGATTGTCTCCAAAACCAATTTTACAACCAATAATTAGTGCTGGAACATTTACACACTGCAAGCAGTCATAGGTCAGTTTATTGACTTAATGGGTGCTAAAGACCCTTTGCCCACAGTGTTTCTGTGTCTCAGTAGCTTAGCAGCATTTCTAAAAGCCAGAAAGCAACACAGGGTAATGTAAATTGGGCTTTTCATCCATTCATTTTTTGGCCTAGGTGTTTACATGCCATTTAATTACCAAATTACATGCCAGCCAAGCAGCATTTTTATCTTGTTTTTTGCTTTCAAGTTGATAAGTGGGTAAGATGAGTAGGAAACGGATTTAGCATTGAGACTTCATCTACACTGGTAGAGGTGATCACGCCATCACTTCTGAAAGAGTTAGTTTATGGCAAATCACTGACAAAGCTTCTAAATGAGTTTGTCTGATGTAAACCCAAGTAATTATTCAGACATTTCAGGAAAGAGGGTCTCTCTCATATCACTTAATCTCACTGGAAGTGGTTCTAGTAGGGAGATGCATAGTGAATAGTGATAGAAGCTCACTGCCTCAGAGCTCTGCAGATTGATGTTGCAGAGAGCCATGGCAGCTTGGTGTGTGTGGCTGTGTGTCCATAGATTTGCACTGGAGGAAAATCTTGCACTTTTGCTGGTTTGTGTTTGCCTGCCTCCTGCACTGTTACAAATGGTATGCAGTCTAAGCTTTGCAAGATGTAGGCGCTTTAATTTAATGAGCAGTCAAAAAAACTTAACTGCAGTTATCAGACAAAAAATACATTTATTTGTATTATTTAAACATTAATGTGGATATTACTCAAAACATGAGAATGCAGGGTAAAAGTGGCTAAACAGCTTATTGGTCAGAGTGTCCTGTGTGGCTTTACTGTTGACATTTCAGATGGCATATATAAATGCAATAGAACAATTGTTGTGCATCATGTAATATCATCATTGGCTGACAAGTCAGATTAAAAATTGTATTCATGGTATCAATCCTATGTTTGCATCTAATCATTTAAAATACTTGTCTGCATAATTATTTAAAAGACTAGCTTTTGATTCTAAGTCACAGTCATGCCTTTTTTGCTTATTCTCTCTGAGGCAGGTATGGCTAAAAGCACAATTATAATTAATAATATTCAACTGTTTATTTGTTTTTTTTTGGGGATTAACTAATAGACTCTGCAATGCACAGACTACAAATAAAAAACAAAATTACCACTGCATTTTAGTGTGTACAACTAATTATAATGTGCATTTAAATTTTATCAATTTTTACAAGAAATTCAGAGTTGACGATTTACTTAGGCCTGTGGTTCAAGTTAGAAACCCCACAACATAATACTGTAACTATGTCTTAAAGACACCTGTTGTAAGTTCTGTTGTCCTGGCCTATCTTTTGCTTGAGATTGAAAGGTTTTGTCATGTCCTTGTTGGGATCCTTTTGCTGTGTCATTTTTGTCATGTATCCGTTTATGTCATGTTGTGGCTGAGCTATGTTTTGATTGCAGCCCTGTAATGACTGCTTTGATGACTGCGTTGTTTTGTAGCAGTATCATCACTGTGCCCATTTTCGTGTTTGTGTGCTAGCTACACAGTCACACCAAAGTTATGAACGCGTGCAGGAAGACCTCGTGTGTTGACAGAGTAGCACTCTTTGACTCTTTACCACACTACTCAACCACTCACACAAGCAACATGGGAAATAACGGAAAGGGGTCGTTCTGCAAAATATTACCTTTGAGAATAAAGGTGTGAACCGTACTACACAGCTTTACCATTATTTCTACTGTAAGGTATCAAGAAAGCTTGGATGAATCATGCAGGATTATTTGAATTCTGAAGATATTAGACATTAGATACTAGTCTTAAAAGTGCTTAGTGTACCTATGTACATTATTTGCACCACTACACATGTTGACTTAAATAAAGAGAAGCTACAACTACCTGCTTTCCCAAAGGAAAAGGCTGAGAGTAATGCCTGTGCACTCAAGAAGGCATGAAGAAACAGTGTGGGATGCCAAAGGAAGTGAAGGAGAGTGAATGTGAGGAGCACAATGCACGACTGAGACAAAATACTTAACCACTTGTTTCTCTTCTGTTTTTGTTCTTTTCTTTGCAGGCTAGCTTTATATGTGTACGAGTACTTACTGCACGTTGGAGCACAGAAATCAGCACAGACCTTCCTGTCCGAGGTAAGAGCAGCTTCCTGTCTCGTGTGGCTATATGGGAATCCATCCCAGTTCCCATTGTATAGTCTGCGCTGGAATGTACATTATGGCATGACGCGGCCCTCCGCAGCCACTGACATGTCTTACAGGGAATGGAATAACACACCATCTTTCCTCAACAAGTTTCTTTGCTTTTTAGGGTGCTGGAATAAATATCAGACATTACTGCTTTGGAACTAGGCTTTAGATTATCTGCATTTTTGACCTATTAGTGATTTATTTATTATTTATTAGTGATTTAAGGCATCCTGTTGGTAGTTTGACAAATAATAAATCAGAAATACGTCATATTTAGTAGTCAATTCCACTGCATGGTTGGAGCAAAGGGTGAATTTTGTAAGGAACTTTTTTGGACCCTATTGGCCCCATGCAGTACTGTAGGTTTATTTCAATGTTTTCACTAGTTTTTCTTTGAAAACAACCTGAAAGCAAAGTTATGTCAGACATTGTTAACCCTAATATTGGAACAAGCCCAGTTGCTAGTGAGGTGTACAGATACTGTGTGCCAAACTAGATGGGCTGAAATCATGCCAGCCTAGAGGCACTGCCGCTGCAGGCTTTGCCCGTAGCATATTGAGCCCTACACCTCAGCACTACAGTGTGAGCTACAAAACTGCTCTTAACTGCTGCCACATGTTAAAAGTATGATTTAATCTCCTCTGGTGGAGAGGTGAAATGTGCTCAATTGCTTAATAGCATGTTCTTAACCTGGAGACCTGCAAAAGTGATCCCCCTTTCAGCACAATAAAAAAAGAATACCATTATTTCCAGTTTTATTTGTGGTAGAGGCTGCTGCTCCGCAGGCAACTATTTGTCATAAAGGCAGTGAGTTAGGCAGATGTTCGCTGTATCATTAGGCATGATTTAGTGACCAAAGCACTGTTTAGAATCCTGATTATTTATTTACCTTTTTCTGAGGTTGTAGGCCCAGGGATGAAACAGAGTTTATCTGTTTCTAACATATTCCACATATTTTTTCTTTCATCCAAGTAATTGTTTCAGATAGACTGAATAAAAAAAAATGTTTCTGATGGGCCATCTAATGTGGTCCATCCTAGGCACCTGTTCTCTTACTCTTTACAGTTATAGGATTAGGGGAATTTCTGTATTGGTTATATTGCATGAAAGGTCAAGGATGGGGAACGTACATAATGCTGCTGGATAATAAAAAATACTTGCAGGAAAGAAAAACTAAATTACCTTCCCTCTGTTTAAGCAATGAATGATGGAGAGAGATTGAGGTTCTACATTCTCTTTTGTGCCATTCCACTTCCTTACTTTACTCTGTGTGTGTGTATGTGTGTGTGTGTGGGTAGATAGGTGTTAAGTTCTGGGTCAGAGGAAACGCCAACCACTTCACTCTCTCACAGCTGCCTCCAGCACCTCAGACACACACACGCACGCGCACACACACACACACACACAGCTCACTTCTTCCTATGGGTTTTATCTAGTTCAGCTATGCCAGACTGTTTTTTTTTCTCGTCCTCGCTCTTCTCCTGAACCATTTTGTCAGAGATTCTTTTAATAGTTTGAGTGGTACTAATTCTATCAGCGAACTCGCCCTTTGACCTCCCACGGTGTTAACCAGGATCCTGCCAACTGGATGTAATTAGAAAATAATTAGTCTCCCCCAACCTCTATCGCCACCATCCCACAAAATATAGACAATATTTCCCTGTCATAAGTCAGGTATATGTCGGAAGTAAGAAAGTATCAGTAGTCCCAGTGCTGTTAATTTAGCCATTAACACCTCCTCAGAAGCCACACTCAAGGTGATGACTGTTTACCTGCCTCCTGTATTAGTGTTATGTGCTATGATTCAATTAGAGCCATCTCGTTAAGCTCTAGATGACGCTCACTCTCTGGAGCACACACACAGAAAAACACACACACACAGATACACACACACTCATTCAGTATCTCTCAATCACTCACATGTGCATGCACAATGATGCACGCACACACACACACACACACACATACACACAGATAAACATGCACAATACAAACAAACCCCATCCCTCCCGCGTTAGCACAAAGTTATTTAAGGTGTTAGGTCCCCGCAGGTGAGCTGCAGGAAAACACACCTGTGCTGACTCTATTAATGAGTCTCATGTCACAGGGGACCTGATGCGCCTGCCTGTCAATTAACCCCCAAAGTCCCTCTGTACCCAAGCATCACACACCAACTATGCACGCTCATTCATACAGTCTCATCTCTTAATGGGCACACTCCCTCTCTTGTTCACCCCTGGCTTTAGGACAGGCAACTTCTTGATTCTTACACAACACCTTCCCGTCTATCCAGTTTTATTTGTTTGTGGAGTGCAGCTCCAGTCACTCTGATTTTTTTTCTCCGGAGGACACTCCACTGACTCTGCTCTCAATATATGAAGCCCCACATCTTGACCTCAGATTTTGGGGACACTTTCCCTCTCCTGTCGGTTAGTGTTTCATCACAATCGCACATTCTCTCTCTTTTTTTTCTTACATTTCTTCGTTCTGTCTCACGTCATCCCTCGCCAATTAAACTCCTCCACTTTCTTTCTTCATCTTGATTCTCTCTCTGTCTCTGATTATCGGCGCTGTTTCATGCCTGCATCTGAACACACACTCTCTCCCTCTCATCACTCACTTTGAGAATATGTTACTTCTTGGGTCTCAGTGTTTAATTCGCCCTCTTCTTCAAACATCAGGATGGCATGAAATGGCATGTGGTTCCCCTATACAGTGATTACAGTCCTGGGGCCTTATTTATAAAACTTTTCGGGAGATTCCACTCTGAAAGATTTTGTGCGCAAAAAGTCAGAATTTTCATACGCAAAAAAACAAAACTGATTTATAAAACCATGCGGCTCAAACATGTACACACTTTTCTCGTTATAAATCCGGACTTTTTCTTGCGTAAAGGCCTTTATAAATGAGGCCCCTGGAGTTAAAGAGATGGTCATGTCCCCAAGCTTTAGAGTAGACTGCAACTAAATGCTGAACCAGTACTTATTTGTGTTCTCTGCTTATTCCACCATCTATGAGACATCCTCTCACTCTGTATATTCTCAATGGTCATGGTCACTCTCCCACGGGACAATAAGATGGTTGGCAAATCCAGACAGGCCTGGTCATGTTGGATTCTGTTTGCCATGGCCGTCATCTCTCAAATATTTGTTTGAGTTTGAGACAGGATTCAATTTCCAGAGTTCTCCGAAGTTTCCTATACCCACAAACCACATTTTACTTTCTTTTTACTCTTTCAAAGCCTTTTGCATACAATCAAAGCTTTTTTAACATCATACATACCATTGCCTCCTACAGTCTGATCCACTGGTCAGCATATGGCATTTGCACAAAACATTTGGTTGTGTTTCCAACCATAGTTCGAGGTCACCAGCAGATAATATTCAGGATGTGTTTCTTCCTCTTCGGTCAATTGTGTTGGGCCATGGCTGTGAATAGTTCCCATGAATGTTGATGTTGATATTAGTTGTAATACATTTCTCATCAGTCTCATTCTGGAAGATTTAGCTGAAATTTGCACCACCATTTCATATCTTTCCATACCCTAACACCCTGTGTAATGAACCTAGCAGGTAAATACGCATACAACACTTGGAATGAATCACTGCCTGCCACAGGCTTGTTATGAAATCTGCTGATTCCACAACTTTGTCCTCTAATCTTAGTTGCTGTCATGGCTGTGTGTGTATCTTTCCATGAAACAAGCTGTATATATAGCTGCAGTGCCTCTTTAAAGAGCGCTTACTTTACACTGTCTGACCTCTCTATCTCTCTCTCTGTCTCCCCTGCTCTGTCTGTCTGTCTGTCCATCCATTCCTTACACAGATACGATGGGAGAAGAATATCACACTTGGGGAACCTCCTGGATTCCTGCACTCATGGTGGTGGTAAGTGTTCAGTCACCAATCAGTTTCTTGCCTCCCAAGCTAATGAGTATCGCCAACGTAACCCTAAAGTGGAGACTGTAGGGGCAGTGTGAAGGCAGCAGTGCAGTATCCAGTAATGAGTTCCATACCTCCACATGATGGCAAACGATGTAGCGCTATCTCCACACACCCATAAGAGTCTCTGTCTCTCTTGTGTCAAAAGGGAAAGTCGGAAGACTTGCCTTAAAATATCCCCTCCAAGTCTGTATCTGGCTGGGAAGGCAGCTGCTCTGACAGAAAATAGATCCTTTTCTCGTTTCACATGTGGTAGGCAAAGCAACTCAAAGCAACATCTCAAAGCAACAATGCTACAGTCATCGTCAAGCACAAGACATCATTAGGTTCTAATCCAGCTCCTCAGATCTTGCAACTTTTGCAGCCATCCTCTTTTCTTCCGGGTCTGGAGTCTCAGATGTATCAGGATGTATATGCATCAGAAATGGGTTGGGGGCTCCAGCAGTGCTTGCGGTGAAGCGGATCATGATGCCTGCGTCTCGAGTACCTGCGGAGGTTTGATTGACAGGCATATCTCATGCTCGCTTCAGCTGATGCTCATCAAACATGGGAGTTCATTATTTCCATGTTAATCAAATAATTAGTCAATTACAAGCTTACTGTTGTTGAGCTAATGCATCAATTGTATGCTAAGATGGATAGTTAGCATGCTTGAATGGAGAGGTAGGGGGCCACTTTTTGTGCTGTATTGATCCATTTGTCACACATAACTTGGTCAGTGGTCCAGTATGCACTTCAAAAGGTTTTTTTTTTAAAGATGCCAGAGACTTACACATCCCACTGAAAGCACCCCATGCTTTGGGTGGTTGGAATTCTGTGAACATTCCAGTCATTGAGGTATTTTAGAGGTGGTATTCAGAGACTCTGAGGCAGTGGATAATGTCACAGAAGCTGGTTGTGGGTTTGAGGTGAGGACAGGGCTTGGTTTGATGTGTGTGTGTGTGTGTATGTGTGCATGCGCGGGAAGGAGCGGGAGTGTGTGTTGGAGGCCTCAGAGGGACCTGACCCAGGAGAAGGGGGTGCTTGCAGGGCTGCCAGCACGTGGACGCAAAAGAGGGCTCACCCATCCACCAACCCGTCCCCTCCCTAGTCAGGGTCCCCCTCCTCCCCCAAAACAAAAGCTCCAGATGGTAAGGGAAAGCCCCCACCCCCGCACAACACGCCCCTCCTCCCGCCACCTTTGTCTGGGTCCTGTCCTTTGTTTGCGGAAGAGACCCCAAACGGATTAACCCGTTGCATTCCTCCCCCCTCCTCTTTGTGTTAAACAACCCCCCCCCCCCCCCCCCCCCCCCCCCCCCCCCCCCCCCCCCC
>JAGFZM010005387.1:8306-41386 GCA_017657215.1 Limnothrissa miodon | reverse complement strand
TGTGTGTGTGTGTGTGTGTGCGTGTGTGTATGTGTGCCTCTGTGTGTGCCTGCGGTTTGTCTACATGCTGGCTTTGTTGTGCTCTGAGGTGGGGGTTGGGGAAGGGATGTTGCTGGGGCCAGGAGAGGGAGAGAAAAAGGGAGGGATAGAGTGGCAAGTGAGGGGGAGGGAGCAGGAGAGAGGGACAAAGGCAGGGAGAGGAAGAGACGGAGAAAGTTAGAAATACAGAAGGAAAGAGGGACAAAGGGAAGGTTGAGTGTCAGAGAAAAAGAGAGATGGGAATGGAGAGAGAGTGGGAGAGAGAAAGAGTAGAAGAGGGAGCAGCAGGTTTCCTTAGCTACTCAGCCCCACAGCGGGTCACTGACGACTCTCAGTTAAAAATGGCAGCCCTGTTTGAGTCAGAAATTTGTTTGAGTCAGACATAGAGAGGTTTGGTCTCATGGCAACATGATGCATGAATTCATAAAAGAGCTGTGCTCCAGTCTGATAGAAACTGTCACACAAAAGCGACATGTCTTGGCTTGAATGTTTCTTTTTCTTCTGAACGGCTGTCACATGCCCTGTGGAAACTTTGTGATTTGTGTTTATGATGAGACATACTGAAGAACATAAGAAGTTGAGGAGTGTTTTTATGTCTGGGGATACTATTACCAATTAAAGACAGTGAAATATGTGGGTGTACAGTCAACATAGACTGTACACTGTACCATTAATGACAGTAGACTGTAGAATGTGTAGAAAATTGTGCTGTCTGTCCATGCTATCTTTTCGCTATCTCTCAATGTTCCACCCATCTACCTATCGAGTAGCAGCAGAGGAAAACTCAAGGGCATAGAATAGGGTAGAGAAGGTAGGACACATCTCAAAACATCATTAGTTACAATATTAAGGACATAAACTAAAGGTTTAGGGTAAGGGAAGGGGTCCCCTCAAGATTATAACTAATGGGGAAGGGCAGCTGGCTAGTGTTCATGCCATAAGGGACCTGGGTTCAGTTCTGATCCAAGGATCCATTTCCCAAACCTTTCCCTTTCACTTCTGCATCCATTTCTTTACTGTGCTGTAAAAATGTCCACAATTTGAATGTTTAAAACAAAAAAAATTAATTGCTGTAAAATTTCTTAAGGTATGATCCATCGGCCTATACTGAACAACACAAAAATATAAGCAATTGGAAAATTCTTGTGGGTTGATGAATATATTCACTGAATGACAACATTTATTTTTGCATTTTAAAATAACAAATTACTTGTAGTTTAAATTTCTTACAATTGATGAGTATGTATTTGAAGTTTGAAATAAAACAAGTTTTAAACAAAATGTATTTGGGCCCCCCTTAGCATACCAATTCAAAGTCAATAAATTGTGTGTGTGTGATAGATCCTACACCCTGACATAACTGATACATTTTAGAATTTCCCATGAAGTTTTCCTACTGCATATTATAGAAATAGATCTCGGAATCTGACTGGATGGAAAAGCGGGTGACCTCTTGATGACCCACATCTCACTTACAGTACCACAGCCTTGATGTGCCTGTAGGTGCTCACATGGGCCTGAATAACCATAAAGCAATGACTCCTTTCTCATTTTTGTCTGCTAGTACAGTCTTTGGGTCAGTTTTAATCATGTTTCTAGGGCTTGTTGGCCACAGTATGTTTTTGAACAGTGGAAGAATCCAGATCAGTGTTATGAAGACACCATTTTCCTTTGCCAGTCTTTCTCTCTCTGTCTGTGATCCCCCACCCCACCCCCGTTTGTTCCTGCTCTCGTTTTCAGAGAGTGTATTTCCAGCTCTCCTACTCTACTGAAAAAAGAGTGTCATAAACACGCCAGATTAGGTCAGCACTGGTTTTATAACCGTTTCATGACCTCTTTTGCCTTTCTCTCTCTTTCCCTCTCTTTCTCTATATCACTCTTTCTCTCTCTCTCTCTCTCTCTCTCTGTGTCTCTCTCACTCTGTCTCCCACACTGAGGTCACTCTTTTTATTCACTACACACAGTTCCCTTCTCAGACATCAGTCTCAAGGACCTATCCCACCTGGATTGCCAATCTGTCAATCTCTCACTCTTCCTTTTTCTCCCTGTCAATATCTGCAGTATCTTTATCTGTCACTCTCAGGCTCTCTTGACATGTTTGTTTTTGTGGCATGAAGTGAGCAGGACACAATTTTTTCAATTATATTTTATAACAGATTCAAATTCTTTTGAGGATGCAGAAAAACTAATACATGCATTTGTTACCTCCAGACTTGACTATTGTAATGCACTGTTCTCTGGATGTGGTACTAGCTGCATCAAAAACCTTCAACTAATACAAAATGCTGCAGCACGAGCACTCACTAGGACAAAAAAATATGAACATATCACACCTGTCCTTGCTTCCTTACATTGGCTTCCTGTTAAAAGCCGAATTGATTTTAAAATACTTCTCCTAACATATAAAGCCCTTAATGGCCTTGCTCCAGCATATATTAAAGACTTACTTGTTCCCTACCACCCTTCTAGACCCCTAAGGTCACAGAATGCTGGTCTCCTAGTAATTCCTAGAATATCAAAATCAACAATGGGCGGAAGAGCTTTCTGCCATCGTGCGCCTGTCCTGTGGAACAAACTCCCTTCTAACATTCGTCAAGCGGACACTCTCAACACCTTTAAGTCTAGACTCAAAACCTTTCTATTTACTGACCCCTTTAGTTAGGGATGGTGTATGGTAAGCCACATCTCCTCAGGGTTTTATTGGAAAGGACTGCCTCTGCTGTAAGCTCCTGTCCAGGGCTTGGTGGCCACTGACCATTTCCTTTGGTGGTGTTGGCTTGTTATACATCATACCTTAGTTATGCTGCTATAGTTTAATGCCGCCACAATCCACCCATCTGTTAACCCGTACAGTTTTCACTATTCTTCCTCCTCCTCTCCACTTACTTCTCTCTCTTCACTTAGCCAACATCTGTATATGGTTTCACATGCAATATAACTCACATTCTCTGAAATCTGATGGAGACTGTTCTAACTCATCTCCTCTCTGATTTTCCATGCCATTACCACCCTGCCGTGAGTCATCACTGCCTTCCGCTGCCTGCGTCTGCACCTCCTGGGTTCTCCTGGGACCTTCTTCCAACGTGATCCAGCGGCACTCCTGAATGGTCCTCAACCCACTCCACTGTCCATGCCACTGCCTCCCTGCTGAGGGTCACCCCTGCCCTCCACTGCCTGATCCTGCATCTCTGGCTTCCTGGGCGGTCTGCCTTCAGCTTCACAGATGACCCTGACATGATCGATAGAGCCTCTAGCTGGCCCCTGGCTTGACTGCGCCTAATGACATGGGACTATATCCAGGGATTCTAATGGGACTCCTATATTACTTTATTTACCAAAATTTTCTTGTAATGTGTATCTAATGGAATAATAGTGGACTACCCGCCATCTGAGAGACTGAAAACCTGCCCTAGGCAGTTGGGTTAGCCCCTTGAGCCGTCGGAACTGCCCAGGGTTTCTTCCTCTACCATAACAAGTAAAAACAAAAAACGCTGCTAGGGAGTTTTTCCTTGCCCCTGTTGCTCATTGGGCCTCTTGTGTTAAAGAGATAGTTCGGTTTTTAACACATTAAGCCCCTTCACAGGTTGTCTAAAATGCAATAAAGTGGTTGACATCGAAATTTTGACGATTGCTTCTATCTCGGCTATTTGGGAAATGTAGAATCGCCTCTGCCTGCCTTCAAAATGGCTAGCAATGGGCATGTGTTGTTTCTATCCTTAAAACACTGGTTTTAAAAAAGTGCTCCTCACCAAGTGGTTAGTGGTGCTCAATGATGTTCCAAAACATGTAACGTAGTGAAATAAAGCTTCCGTCATGTTTTATTTGGCACTTTGTTTATATGAAGGCGCAATTAGATCCCTATGGGACTTACAAAATGGCAAATAAAACATGCCAGAAACTGCATTTTGCTACGATACTTGGGTTGGAACATCAGCAAGCGCCACTAATCACTCCATGAGTAGCACTTTTTTTTAAAACCAGTGTTATAAGGATAGAAACAACACATGCCCATTGCTAGCCATTTTAAAGGCAGGCAGAGGCGATTCTATATTTCCCAAATAGCCGAGACAGGAGCAATCATCAAGATTTTGGTGTCAACCACTTTATTTCATTTTAGATAACCTGTGAAAGGGGCTCAATGTGTTAAAAACCGAACTATCCCTTTAAGTGCTTTGTGACATGCCTTTTGTAAAAATGCGCTATATAAATAAAATTGAATTGAATTGAAAAAGCACAATCTGTTCCGTAAAAGCACTGTATTCCTGTTTTTCATCTTTCCTATATTAAGTATTTGTGTGTGAGTGTGTGTGAGAGAGAGATAGAGAGAGTTTTCTTATGGCTATTTAACTTCTTGTCCTATGTGTAGAGTATGTCTTTTGGAATATGTGTGTGTGTATGTGTATCAAGGTGTTTGTGTCGGTGTGTGTGTGTGTGTGTGTGTGTGTGTGTGTTAGTAAGAGGGTTGAGAATAGAAAGGTGGGAGGTAAGCATCATTAGCATTTACACAGTGTAATTATGTGCAATTTTCCAAAGAGTGGTGAAACAAGAGGCCAAACACAACAAGGGGCCATATTCACACTGGATTACTCCTGTCACCAACACATGTGATTCCCCAATGGATGGTGTGCATCTGTGTGTGTGTGTGTGTGTGTGTGTGTGTCTGTGTGAGAGACAGAGGACACGGACTGCATCAGAAAAGCAAATATTGACAAACAGTGGGATGGTGAGGCAGGTTGAGCTGTCAGGTGAAGCACACTCTGTTCACCCCTGAGGCCTTGACACCTGTACACTCACGGTAGGGATGGGCCTGCTGGTGATTCCATGGTGTCACCATGGCACTGGAGTGCCTGGCAACATCTGCTGTGAACTCTGTATTGTCAGTGCCATAGTGTTGGTGGAGTATTTCCTCTCTGCCTCTGCCCCCGTTTTTATTGATACATGGATTAAAATGGGACTAAAATGGTCCTCACATACAAATTCCTTTATTTCAAAGTCAACCATATCAACAATTAATCACAAATTCTCATCATGTAATCACTATGACATAAGGTAGAGAGAGCAAATGCTATTGCAGGTGTGGCCAAACTTTTTTGTTTGCCAGCCACATACGGAAAAATCTAAGCTGCTAAGGGCCGATGCAAAATTTTGTACACCAGATGCAGGTTTTTTCCAGATTTATATGAAAGAACTATACGTTATATACCAATGATTGTATACCGAATATAGGAACCACCTCATAACCTAAAGCAATCTTCATAATCTAAATCAATATTTCATGTGAATTCTGAAAATCAAAGCACTCCAAGTTGTTACACAGACCCAACCTGCTGGTTGAAAATGGGATGGGGACATTTGATCTTGTGGGCACATGCATATATAAGGATTGATTTAATGGCCATCAGCTGACGTTCTTTTGATAATATTAAGCGGCTTTGAGATGAAAAACTTCTGAAAATCTCAACAAATTCAAAACAACAAATTTGTGTTCAAGTACCTCAATATTAATTCATATTCATTTATTCATTTCATAATGGCTAGCTTGAAAGAGGGTCTGCAATAAGACCAGGCACTCCTTTTTAAAGAAGTGTTCAATAACTCTTCCCTCAGATGCCACAGGTCTATAGCTCTCTATGTTTGGACAACAGTACATAAAATGGTCTCAACAGCAATTTTAAAAAATACCACTAAAATAATCTGCTCAGACATTTACAAGTAACAACCTCTGTCTGGTTCCTAATTGCTAATCATCCCACACCCTATACCCCAACAAACAGACAGAAACACACACACACATATGCATGCACCAACACAAACACACTGCACCCCCACCAGAGTGTGTTAATTAAGAGGCTGTTAACAACTCGCCAGAGGTCCTCTCTCTCTTCATGCCCGCCTCTCTCCCTCTCCTGCCGTGCCGAGTTCCTGATGACAGGTGATCACCCATTCACTCTCAGCCCCTTTTAAGCCTCAGGTAAAGGCTGTTAAATAAGAACTCCGATCTGATTCTGCAAAAGTAAGCAGATGGTATCTCTCCTGAAATAATTTCTATTAATAGAAGTCAAACAATGCAAATGTACAAACATGTATGTTTAAAATCACCTCATATCATAGCTCATTTTTAATCATTGTAATGAACTCAAGGTTCACAAAACAAAGTGTGTGTATGTGTTTGATGCACACTGATGACACCCGCTGTAGAGTTTTTACATCTGTTTTCAATCTAGTAGCAATATGTCCCAATTTGAAAAAAATAGGCCTATTTATAACATCCTATGTCATCTAAATGTATGTTACCTCACTATTAGAGATTTCCACAATCCATTATCCTCTTATTACCATCACAATGAATAACACTTAACAATAAGGTTATGGGTACAGTGTAGCACTCAACAGAGCTTTCATTTCCACAGAAAATAAATGAGGATGCATCATTAAGTTATTTCAGCAGCATCTTGTGGTTCCACACTCTAAATGAATGAGACAGGGTGCCAATCCTTTGTGACCACCGAAGCCTGGAACTGTGCACTAGTTTCACACCTCATGTCTCCTAGTCCTTGTTTTTCTAAAACTCTCCTCACCTCTAAAACTCACCTCTCTCCATCCATGCTACTAGGAAAGCATTTAGAGAAGAGTTGTTACAGGTTTGTTTCTACAGAGAGTTCTACAGAAACTAAAAAGGGGCTCACCTTTCTCAACAGTCGCAAACTTGGCATCTTAATAGCAACGTGGAAAATGTCAAAATCACTCAGGCTGTACAAGCAGTAGACTGTTTCAATTAAATTCTTCTCCAAAGCATATGATCTTTTTGTTTCGCCTCTCTCTCTCTTTCTCTCCCCTACCCTCTCTCTCTGTGTGTGCATATGTGTGTGTGTGTGTGTGTGTGTGTGCTACACCAGACACTAAAGAAATACATTTTGGGTCACCCCGCCTCAACCCACTGCTCAGCTGAAACAGGAACTCCAATGTGTGTGTGTGTGTGTGCATGCAAATGCCGCCTTCGACACATGTGAAGAGATTAAACACTCTTAATCAATGGTGTTTTGATGAGGGGGGCTGATGAGTGCTGAAAACAACAGTGGTCTATTAGAGATGCTGATGCTAACTTGGTGGCTCGGTCTGCCATCCTGACTCTTGGCATCAACAATGAAATACAGTAGGGAAGAACCATGACATGCTTCCTTTTGTTTCTCCTTAATAATTTACTCTCTCCCAATATTGATTTCACATTTCAACATTGAAGGGGTGGGGGAAGGGAAAACACAGGGATGTTTTCCATTTGACTCAAATCTATTTGTCAATTAGCATGATTCATGATCAACCTCTTATTTGTTTTATAGACGAGGATGCCCTCGCGAAAACAGAACAAACAAAAACAGAGCTAACGACCCTGTGAACTGTGCATTTGTCCCTTATGTCAAACAATTGGGCTTTTAAGCTGTTTCGCTGCTCTCCCCCGGCAGCCTGTAAATCCAGCAGGACACTGATATGTCCTGTCATGTCGCGTTGCGTCTCTGTTCCCTGACTCTGTGGCGGGCGATGCAGAGAAGCACAGTAATTATTGTCTGATTTATGCCCTTGGACGTCTCCCAGCGCACTAAGCTGATTTCATGACGCTTGTGCCCCAGCTTTTTCTCCACCCTCCACCCTCCACCCGCCTCCCCACCCCCACCCCTCTCCCGGTTCATGCTCCAGATTCCTCAGCCTCGTTGTTGACACGCCATTATCCCAAGTTTTTAACCAGGACATCACCCATTTCCTGTTTGTTGCTCTGCCGTGAATGACAGCGGCACTTTTCCATCCCATTGCGCTGGGCGGCTACAGAGCCAGTCGTGCAAGGGCACGGCTGTCAAAGCCCTGTCGGCTACCAAACACACAAAGGCGTGTTTGTGTTTACTTGTTTACATGTGTCTTGCCAATAAAAACATGCTTTGGTGACAGGCTTATCATTCTTTTTCTCTAACCTTTCTACAGATTGAGCAAAAGATACAGAAAATTGTATAAAACTAGAAAGAAAGATGGAGAGAAAGAAAGTGGGTATTGGAATGAGTTGATTCAATGAACCTGACATCTAATGCAAACTGCAAACAGACCAAATGATGGCTGGCTTCATGCTTCAGAATAGTCGACCTCAGATCAACATAGGCGTAACTACAGAGTGAATTGGGTCATGCTTTCAATCTGTACTTACTAATACACTGTTTAAGGAAACAAAGAATGCATACAAATCAATAACACCAATACATCATCAAGATATGAACCAAGCCATGTCCAGCACCGTGAAGAAGGTTTTGTGTGTTGGCTGCTCTATGTCCTTTTGTGTGTATATGTGTTGAGAGTGTTGTCGTCTTCTGCATGGTGAGAATCCCACAGGGTCTGCTCTGACTCTCCACAGTCTACTACTTCAATCTCCTGTAACCTGTGGCCATTTTTCTCCTTCACACTTCCTTGTTTTTCCATCTCATGTTCAATTATAAACCCACCAGGCACCTCTGGGGACACAACTCATGTTAGCCTGGTTAACCACAGGTTACCATGGGATACTGTATTGGTTACGTGAGGTTATCATTGTGTCTTTGTAAGCACCCCCCTCTTTGTTCTTCTCTTGTGTTGTTTGCCTTCACTGCGTCTGTTCACTCTGGCTCTATGAAGCACTACACAGGAGTAATTAGGTCCATAAGGATGGGGCCAAACTCTCACACTGAGGCATGCAGAGAAAGGGACGCATAATTATGCATGAGTATATATGTCTCAACAGTTAGCGTGAAACATGTGTTTGTGTGTCAGGGAGAGAGCATAGTGTGGTGTTTCAATTAATTAGATTTTTTTAGGTTTAGGACCACATTAAAAAATATAAATACAGCCCAACAAGAAACGGCTCAACAGGAAAAGCAAACCGTACACAGCAGTGGGCAAGGCCTTTCACATCCAACCTGGAGTACATTTCCCAAAAGTGCTATGTTCTTTAGCAACTATCCTTGTTCGGTGGCCTTAAAGAGGGGCTAAGCAACGTTATGTTTTTTTCTCTCACAAGCTCCCTCTAAAGACCGCTGTATTGCATTGTATTGCACTGCATTCTATTGGAGGCGGTCTGCGCTGCTGAACATTGCAAGTGCTGTATCTACCGCTATAGGCCACAGTGGCGCATTCTACACCGTTCGTTCGCCGTGTAATGACTCATTTTAGCATCCTAAACAGTATGAAATGGTATTTAACAGTATTTAACAGTATTAAATGAAAAATGTTGCATAGTGGGCCTTTAAGCCACTGTGATAGCTTGCTCCCACCTACAGCATGAAAAAAATCACCTCACTTTAACTTCACCTTATATTTGGGGTGGAGTTTAGTTTTAAAATTAAATGATTTATTATCTCACAAAAGGTCTGAATTACAACTTCAAAGCAACTAAATAACTGTTTATGATTCCCCTGTATTCTAAATGATTCCCATGCTGCCATACACATACTCCAATGTCCTTTAGATACTACATTAAGTGTTATTGTATCAGTTAGCTATGAAGTATTTGCACATTACATCTTAGGGCTACCTTCAGTAATGCAAACATTGCATATATACACAACTCTAAACTAATGCATTATTGTCACCTAATAGTGCAGGTGGGATTCAAAACAGAAAGTGACTCCACAAAATTTGTTAATTCTGTTTTCCCATAATTCAACCAGTATAGGGCAGTAAAAGTGACTGTTTCCGCCAGAACAGGACAGTCAACACAATGATTTGTAAAAGATTTAATTACTAAGAAATAGCTTTCCTCAGTTATTATGTCTGAATACTCCCTGAATACTTCCGAAACATCTAGACATTTGGTTTCTGGACATTTCAACGAAGAATATTCCATACTAACTTAATTCAGACTTCCACCCTACCATGGAGATTTTAGGAAAACAGCCGGACTCAGGCTAGTTTGAATTTTCTTTGTACTACAGTGGTTCAATGCAAACATCTGTCATTATTCGTATCATTACTTAGGCCTGATCAATGGCCGTCCAGGAATATGCCTGCTGGAAAATCAGAAAGCATGATAAGAAGCAGCGGGGCAGCTGGTCTGAGAGGCCTCCAAACACCAGGCGAAGTTCAAACACCTGAAAATGTGTTGTCCACAGATGTTAGTAGTTGTAAACGTCAGATCATAACAACGGTACAGATAAGAGACATCTTTCTTTTTCCTCTCTGGAGATGAGTTCCATCCCTGTCTCCCATCTTCTATCATTTAGCTTTTGTCTCTGAGGACAGACTCTGCCCTGGGACTGCCTTGTAATAAAATCACTGCTGAACTGTTATTGGTATGGCATATTTGATCACACTTCCCAACATGGTGCTAGAGTGACTCACATGGTGTTCAGTTATATAAATGAAAATGCGCTCAGTATTAGCAAAGTTAGCAAATATAGTCTACTTTAAGCTGTCTAAGAAAAGTTCCTGGGTCACTTTCAGACACACAAATTTGAACACAAATTTGAATATTACTGAGCCTTAAAGAACAATTTCTGATGGTCAAAAAACTTGTTCTATAATGTTTATTACAGCTTGTAATAATGTAACAAGAAGTCCCATGACAGTAACTATAATGTAGTAACATTGTTTATTACATGGTACTAACACCTCACAGTATCCATTCCTTAGATTTAGTGTGAAAGGGGTAATGATGGAAAAAGAGGGTAGATTATTAATTTGGTAAAATCATAGCAGCAACTTATGCAGTATGCAACTTATGTTCCTAAATTATAACTGAGTAATTACTAAATCATTTTCATTTTGTTTCTAATCCATCCACTTGGCTGTTGAGGTGAGAATTGATGGTAAAACTTAGTAGTGAAATTGTAGTAGACCGCTAGTGTGCCCATGCATGACAGTTTGATAAACTCTGTTGGCTGCTAAAATACCCAAACTCCCTTGAAACATAAGTTGACTTATACTACACTAATTCGTTAACAAAAACAAACAAATGGC
Organism: Limnothrissa miodon; assembly: GCA_017657215.1. Lineage (NCBI taxonomy): Eukaryota > Metazoa > Chordata > Actinopteri > Clupeiformes > Clupeidae > Limnothrissa > Limnothrissa miodon. Next base: position 30,379 of record JAGFZM010005387.1, on the reverse strand, counting down.
ATTACCATTGTAATCCCTGTCAATAATCAGGTAACAAGGTGTAATTAGGAATATTTTGAGTAACTTTAAGCACTTGCTAACTAGCAATGCTACACTACTATGCTAAGCTAAAGGTAAAGAGGGTGTTGTCAGATTAGGACAATGGCTGGGTCGATTACAAAACACTTTTTCTGACACATTTAGTTCTGGAGAAGAAGGTGATTTCTTTCTCAAAGGGGTATATTTCAATATATTCAAAAAAATAAAAGATAATGACAAGACTGTAACAAAAATGATGTGGGCTGCAGACATAAGTGAGAGATTCAGTGATTAAATGGTCTGTTAAACTGACTAAAATTAATTAAAATATGTTATTTTAAATGGAATTATCTTGTGAGCTAAGTAATATTTTAATACTTGTGTTTGCTTTGCCATGGTTTGTCATGGTTGTCATGTTTATATCACAATAAAGGATTATTTTGATGGACAGATACAATGTTACTTGATGCTTGTGGTTGCAGAGCTCAGGGAGAAAGGACACCACTTAGTACCAGATAAAAGTCTCCATACTCTTCAGTCTGCAGTACTGTACACGTAACAGCTGTGTTAGAACATCTTTGTTACAGTGTGATACAGTGATTAAAACCAATGATTGTACCTATACACTATATATGTCCTGTCATCAGTGTCTTGGAAAATGTGTGCAATTACTCTACATAGTTCATGCAACAACTGCATTTAATTAGCCAACATAAGGGCGTCCTGCATTGATTCACCCACTCCAGCATTGGGGTGCCTAGGGCCTCAGTTCAGCCGATTGCCTCCATAGAAGAATTCTGCACACACACACACACAATTGCTTGCTAAATATTTTTGCATAGGTATTACCACTGTACTGTAATGGTACATGATTTGGGAGACTATTACAGAGTCACAGTAAAATAAAAAAAATATTTTAAGTGAAACAGGCAGAAGTTGGTTTACAGCTCTTATTCAATGGCATTTTGTTAATAAAAGAACAGAGATAATAACAACTAAGTAATCAAAGGGAATTTATACTGGACTTTCATAAAATGTCAATTTATTATTATTACTGCTTTATTCTTGACATTGTAGCCTACAACAAGAAATAGTGGGTTATTACAGTATTTTAAAATAGCTTATATTTATTCTACATGGGTTGTTACCATAACTTATTATGACAAAAAATACCTTTTTTCTTACTGATTTGTAAAATGTTACCAATATGTGCATGGTAAATGACAGAAACAAGTTTAATTCAGGAAGGTATATTTATTGAAAATAAATGTATTGCATTCTACTGTTTGCTTATACCCTTATCTCAGATACTATCTTGAGTTGCTGAAAATATTTTGGACCTAGAATTTTCTAAACATATATGATATATGGGATGCCAATATCATCATCCAAACTGCAGTTAAGATACAAAAATTAAAGTTGGATTTCAATTTATTTTGGATATGACCTGGTGACATTTAGTGCATTAACAAACTGATCATATTTTGTCTGTGTGCAAAAACTACTGTGGGCCTATGTTGGCATATCAGTTAGACAGGGGTCTCTTTCTCTCCCTCACACACACACACACACACACACACACTTACACACACTCTTTGCCATTTGTTTTACTTTTAGTTTGGTTAAATGAATGTATTTACTTGCTCCCATATCAATGTATGTATGTAAATGATGTACTGTAGGCAGACCAATGACTATACATTTATATGATGTGTGCTGCCATCCCCGTGGTTTCTGTGGCGACACAAGTCAGTGTTTATGATCTGTATACTGGATTACAGGCGTGGGCTTATGAGGCGCTTTGGGGATATGTAGGTCACAGCAACCTCTTCCCTGCTAGACTCCCAACCCCCGCCTCAAAAACACACACGCACACACACACATGTCTAAACACACACACCCACATCAACACACACACACACACGCACAGTCTAATACTCAAGAAATTACACACAGAGACACACACACTCAGATAGACCAGCACACACACATACAAACGCTGTCCACACATTCAGCACCCAAGCGAATGCACATATTTACATGAAATGTATTGATGTCCAGTAGTTACACAAACATGCAAAATCTCTCCAGACATCTTGAGTACCTTCTTGTTGCCTGAATATCCATTTATCTATCCATCAAAAATATCCATTCGAGGACTTCTGTTGCTGTTCTGTGTCTCTCTGTGTCTGACTGTGAGTCTGACAGGCATAACAGTCAGATTAAATCCACATTATGCCCAAATGTTTTGCTTACATCCTTTACTGTGTCTGTTTTCCACCCCTTTTACCCACACCCATAGTTTAAGTTAACCCCTGCCCAGGGGAAGTTGTTCATGACCCTTGCCATGTACACTTAATTAGTTAACACACACTTAACACAACTGATTGTCATGTCCTCTGATTTTGAAAGAAGGGTGCTACTGCAGTTTTCATATGGGAGTCATGGGCTCTTGTCACAGGCACGTCTGAATGATGCAGCTCTTCTGATCTCTGTCCATCGTCGGCCATTGGTACGCAAATGCTCGTTGGTGACCCTCTGGCTGAAAGTCACTCACGGTGGGGCCTTGGTGTGAATCCACATCCTCTGTGCCTGAGCAGTGCGTCGCAGATCATGACTCAAAATACCCATACATCACTTTTGGCAGTGCAGTGGAGCACTTGAGTATACGCTGATGTGTTCTTGAGCTTTGTAGCCATTCCATGGCCCCTGGGATTGGTTCAGTTCAGTTCAGTTTCCATGTCAAAGCACTGCCAATGACCTCGGATGCTCTTAAGTGGAGATGACAGGTCTGTCTGTGGGTAAAACGCTGTGATTGCCTGTGTGTGTGTCTGTGAGTAAACGAATGTGCATGTGCGTGTGAAACACACAGTGCAAATGATAGAGAGAGTCAGAGAAAGAAAGTGTGTGAGAGAGAGGTGGATAGAGAGGAGGAGAAATAGAAAGAAGGGGTGCTCATTTAGAATAACAGAGGTATCCATAGGGTACCGTGTAGCAGACTAGCCTCCTCTAGACTCTGTAATGTGACAACCCCCATTATCTGATTATATTCCAACCCCCTCCTGCTGAGCATATACGCACACACACACACACCACGCAGGCACAGGCATACACACACATTCACAGACACACACAGATTTATAGCCCTCTGGGTATATAGACTGGCACGCTGACTGTGTGTGTGTGTGTGAGTGTGTGTGTGTGTGTGTGTGTGTGTGTGTGCGTGTGTCTGCCAGTGTGACAGACACTGTGAGTCTCACACAGATGTGTGTGTGTGTGTGTGTGTGTGTGGGCTTGATGAGCTGGCTGGTGTTGTGTGTTGGGTTGGGTGTTTGTAAGACAGAGAGAGCAACACAAAGAGAGAGAGAGTGGGGGATGATTTGGTCTGAATGTTTTGGACTTTGTTTTTCCCTTGATATTTACCATCAGAACACAAGGCCAACAGAGAATCTCTTTGATTTAACCCACATCTTTTTCTGACTCACTGCCCCTTATCAAATGCATAGGAATGCTTACTTCAATGGAACCAAACAAACAAACAAAACATTGAGGTCCAAATGACAAAATTATAAATATTCCAGGCCGCCCTTCTTATTCTTCATATCTTTCCTCCCTCCTTCTCACTCTCTCTCTCTCTCTGACTCTCTCTCTCTCTGCAGCACAGGTCTAGCAGATTCGCTGCTGCTCCCTCATGCATATGAGATGACTCCCATGTTCTTAAGGAAGAGGGACTGTGGGGAAGAGGCCAAGGCTGCAGTGGAGATGACGCAGAGAGCAGTGGATCACTGATGGCCTCGCCAAAGCGACAGAGACAATCACTGGCTGATGAGAGTTGGGCACATAAACACGTAGAAAAATATTCCACATTTGCAGACAGAAATGAGGCTTTCCATATCGGGTCAAAATGTTCTTCTGTATTTTTTTGTATTATTATCGTTATTATTTTCTTTCATTTTTTTGTTGTTGTTGCTTGTCTGTTTCATTTTCTATAATATTATTTCGTTGAACTCTTTCTCCTTTAAAATATGAACCTCTGCCAGTGTGTTAACCTGTGCAGTAGAATGCTGAGCACTCCCTGGCTCTTAGAAATATAGAAAATCCCTCTAGCACACACACACACACACACACACACAGCCACACAATCACACACATGCACACAGCCACACAATCACGCACACTCACACAGCCACACAAGCGCGCACACAGCCACACAGAGCGCACACACACAGGCACATAAGCACTCACACTCATAGACACACAGACACACAAGCACACACATACAGACACACAAGCACACACACAGACACACAAGCACACACACATCTTCACTCACAGGCAAGCGCACACACACACTCTTTTAGTCACAAGCACATAAGCACACACACAAATCTTCACTCACAGGCAAGCACACACGCACACACATTCTCACACACATGCACACACACACACACATACTCAAACACACACACACACACACACACACACACACAGTGCAGCGGTGGGGCTGTGTTTCTTCCCTGAGACACACATGTGGACCTCAGCTCCAAACTACTTAAAGGGGCAGGCAGCATATAAAGGCAGGACTAGATTCCTTTTCCCTATAGTTTCTCATGGAAGAAAACAGCATGTAATACAGCGAAAGAACTCTGTCCTTGCTGTTATATGTAAAAGAACAGCATCAACGGCAAGAACATAGCAGTCATAAATAGAAAATTAAAAATAAACTAAAGTAAACCAAGCTCACTGTAGGTACTGTGTTGTACAACATCTTAACTTAACAATAAGAAAATGAATTTATGTAAAATGCCAGTATTTACTCTACTGTACTGTACTGTATAAACTCGTGTACAAATGAGCCAAGTAAATCAAAGTAAATATGAAATTATGAAATTACATCCTGTACGTAACATAATCATTATAGTTTTTGACAAGACTGACTAGATAGCTGGTATACAGGTAAAAAAAAACCTTCTTAACCCCAAAATCTCTGGATAGATTTAGTCATGGTTTGTTTAAAGCATGCATGCATGGGCACATCTATGGACACATCAGAAATCTGTGCATATGCCAGTGTTAAGTGTCCTTTTGCTTAATGGGTGCCAGTACTCAACTGGCTGGTTTATTTGAAACATCTGTCTGCAGCCGTAGATTCGAATGCCGTCATACAGATGAAGCTTGAGGCAGTAAATGCACAATGATACAAATGAAGTGCTTCTTTAAGTACACTAAACATAGGCTTAACGTAAACTCAGAACAAAGCTGTATAACTTTGCACTGAAGTTTTCCCCCAACTCTTTATGACTTTTTTTGATATGGCAGTAGTATACAAGAAATCTTGACAGAACCTCATTGTCTATCTAACTAAATATTGACCCAATATTGGAAGGTTCTCACTGACAGTGTTAGGCAAACTACTCAGAGAATGCAGTTAGGTTAACTAAACAACCAGGAAAAATGTAGCAAGTTACAAAAAATGGCAGAATATACTGTATGGTGTACAAGTTCTATAAATAAATAAACTTATTCAGCCTTGTGCTAAGAGTCTGTTAGGGACTTAAGAAACATGTCTCTACAACAGACATATAATATAACCTTGTAATTGTATATATAAAAATTATTTAAAACAATCTTTGGCTGTTACTCTTTGCTTTACATTGCATGTCTCATTGGTGTCAGATGAAGTTATTACATTATAACATGGGGCCAAACTACTTATTGTAACCAATGCCTGAAAGTTATGCTTTCTACTAAAACTGTACCAGGAACAAGACTGGATGAAACCAAAAATCTTTCTTTTCTTTACACTTTAAAATAGTTTTTTGACCTTGTTGTCATTTGGGCTTCAAAATAAATTACTACCACTACTACTAGCCTACTACTACTACTACTACTACTAATAATAATAATAACAACTACAGAATGTAATTCCAGGGAATTACGTTTGCATGCACAGTGCAGTTTGCTTTATGTTGAGGAATTTCTAAGTTAAATTGAAGTTTCAATAGCTAAATAGTTTCGATAATTAAATTGTTTAATTACTTTCATAAATGGAAAAGGTTGACTTGATAAACAGCTTAGTTAAGTAGTTGAATGGTTGAAGAGTTTAAATAGTTTAAAATAGCATTTATGTTAAAATTGCTAATATTGATAACAGTGCTAACAAGCTATATTGCTTACAGTTGCTCAGTGAATTTAGCTGATGTTAACTATGCTAAGGCTTACAGTGGTACTCAGTAAAGTTAGAAATGAGAAAAGTCTTACCACATGTGCCTGGAACGAGAGCTTTGAAACGCAGGTTGAACAATATTTATACGTTAAGCGGTTTGGGACGCATTAAAGTTGTATAGATTGTAATAATAAGCAGAAAAATTGAAAGAATAACAGTTTGCATTTGCATGCAAACTAACAAGAAGAAGAAGAAGAAGATGAAGAATGTTACCAGAGTAACCATTAACATGAGTTACAACTGGAGATACAAAAGCTGTGATGTGGTGATGCAAACATTATGTGTGTTGGGTCAGTGCTGTTAAACGATTAAATTTAGAAGCACTGAAGTAAATATTGATTCATTTTTATCCTCTACAGTTCGGCAAAAAAAACCCTGCATGCACAACATTTGTTTTAAATTGTTTTAAATTCAAGCTTCATTTTACCAGACCAAACGCAAACTTTGTATAAATTTTAAAATCATTGGTTGTCATGACCGTCCAAACTTGAAATTGCATTTGATCCGGAGTTTGTCATTATCTAAAACGTCTGGTCTCTGGCATCAATGATGTCATTTTTGGACATACATGAAATTTGTTTTATGGGCATCAAAGTACAGGCACATCATCAATAAATATGCTATTTTAGGTATACTAAGTGCATCAACTTTGTTTTTACATTTTTTTTTAAAAATCACAAAATGTGCTTTATGTAGATTCTCCATGGCAGTAAGTAGTGCACCAACATGTGATTAAGCTAACAATCTGTTAAGAGTGGTACATTTCGACATGTTAATGTGTGAAATCGAATCAAGACAGATTGTAGATCTGGAGTGCATTTTTACAAACACTAGCTTAGTCACTGCGACAATAGTACTTCAACTTTTTCCTTGCTCCTGTTGCTCATTAAAAAAATAAACTATTCACAGATATCAGACCAGGTCAAACGGTGCTTTTGAAGTAATATACATAGTGCAAAATACCATTATATTATAAAATATGACAAGAAGTCAAGAATGATGTTCTAGGTTTCTTATCACTTGCCACCCTTGATGTTTATTTGTCTAAATACACTTATAAACATTGTACAGTATACATAAATATATATATAAAAAATAATACTACAATTTATAAAAAATGTTCTTTACTCTACATTTATTCCAAAAATCACTGAAACAGATTTTTCAGCAGCAGGATATTCAAGCATAATAAGCCTATTAGCTTTGATACACCCTACTGTACGCCCCTGTAAAGATCCCACGTCCCATCATTGGTGAGCTCAATCTGAGTAATTGAGGACAGTGTTGTTTATGCTATGCTGCTGCAATGATCCAATAGTAACTGTCTGTTTACTAGAAGCCCAAATGACCAAAATGTTTAAAATGTTTTTTGGTTGTCGACGATGCTTCTGCATCAGGGTCACTGCAATGGGTGCAACGAGTTTTTTGCATATTAATTCAGATCACTTATATGTCTTATTTCAAAATTCACCAGAAATAAATGTAGCTGACTGTATTCTGCCTTTAATTGACCCTAAATCAGTGGTGCGGCACACAAGCAAACTGCAGTATTTAATAAATTAATTTGTTAGAAAAACCTCTTGAGTTCTTGCAGATTTTGATTGATTTTGGGAAGGAAATATGTCTTAATTTGAGCAGGTGGGCTAATGCTTTCTGTGTTGGATAAGTTAGCTAACTGCTAACGGCTAGCATCTGCCCAATAGTAAAGTCCATTAGCCCATTAGCAAAGGTTACCCTTGAGAGTAACCCTTGGTTTTTTGCTAAAGTTTATTATAACTTTGATAGTTCTGCCATTTTATAAAACACTGACAACCACAACAAATCTAAAAACTCATCCCTGGTTGCAATAGGCACCGGTGACTGATGGAAAAAGCTATTGCATTATTCAATGCTAGACCAGTATCTGTGAGATGTAGCCTATATGAGTAGAGATATATAAGCAAAGTCCTTTAACTTTGCAGAGCTTTCAGGCAGCTATTTTGGTTTAACAAGACCAGGCCCTATTGAAATGACTTGGGATATCAAGCACTCTTAATCGCTGAGCTGTACTGACTTAAAACCTGTATCTTTGTTCATATCTAAATCGAATCGTCAACAACTACACATAGATGGCTGTCATGCTGACGAAGATAGTAGACAAAAGGCTAACCATCAGTCATCATACCACATCCTACCAACTTTCCTGTAGAGAATGTGCAGGACTTCACATGAAAGGTAGAGAAAAAGGGTGAAAAAGAGCTGGAGTGTGGCTGCCATCATGCAGCGCCCTGCCCATATCAACACTATTTGCACCACCATCTTTACATTATCAACATCAATACAATATCGGAGCATTATGCATACATCTGTTGTGTAGTTGATTTTGTGGTTCCATTTGGATCTAACTTTTCACTTCCGATGGAGAGCCTTTTGTTTTCAATATCAAATAGGCCTGAATAACTTTGCAATATTTTGTGTAGCCTATGTAGACTTGAACATTTAGACACCAACACAACTAAATACTCCCTGAAGGAATCGAAATTAATGTTGTTGGGCCTAGAAGAAATCGAGTCTCCTGGCTTTTGAGTCGCAGTCATGTGAAACATAGTTAGGCCGTCTCGGCTTCAACATGCCTGGTAAACAAGAAGCGTGCGTTCCCCTTTAAGAAGCCCCCACCGCCCGCACAGTGGAGGGAGGGAAGGCACATTCCTGGAACAGCGGTTAGAAAAAAAAATCCACCAGTGAGCAGTTTCAAGTTCCCCCAATAGAAACTGTGCCTGATTTGTGGCCAATGTTGGAGATGTAAAAAAAAGTGTAGGGGGAGGAGGGGAATGGAGAAGGGGGGAGGAAAAACACTAAAGGGGTAGCTATGGAGATAGAGCGTTTTCCTGGCTGCCTTCTTTGACAGGTGTTGAGAGGGGTAAAAGTCTTAAAACAGAATCCAGCATGTACGCCAAAGGTAAAGGAGCAGTCGTCCCTTCCGATAGCCAAGCAAGAGAAAAGTAAGTAAAATTGCACAATATTTAAAGCGTGCTAAAGCGGGGTTATTGCGGAGTCCCAACTTTCAAAACTGTGACTACTATTGTTCAAAGGTGTGCACGTTACAAGCTCGCTCCCGTGGTAGGCAACGATATCTGCTCCAGCTGTGGCGCGTCTCTTTAACTTTTCGCCTCGGCTGTTACACTTTTTATTCATTTCGGCAAATTGTACGGCGCCTTGGACGCATGCGACTGTTGGTGTAGCGACAATAGTGTAGCATAGTTGGTCGGAATATATTATTGTATTTCAGTCCAAGTGGAAGTTGCCCGTTCCCTCACTGAAGGCGAAGACGCAATGTTTCGCTTTGCAGGGATTTCGCTGGAGTAAAAAAAACTATTTAGGGGATATGAATTCGTACATAAGAAATACCATGATTTGTCAAGAAATTGATTCGTTCTTTTGTTTCTTTGGGGAGGAGTTGCATTGACGAAGAGAAGCATTGTTTGCGTGTAGATGGCAAAGTCCTGTTTCCCGGCGTTTTATTACCCAAGGGTTATATACTTTGTGTTAGCTTCGTATGTTTGATGTTAAGTGCGCAGAAGGGCATTGTTTACCTAAGACACTCTATTGATATTTCATCCATTTAGCTGAGACTATATCAGTGTAGGCTATGCAATTCCGAAGTATGAGTAGTGTTGCAGTCTACACATGACAGTGTTAGGCTAGCCAACATGTTATTACAACTAGAATGGCTTAACAAAATAGGTAGTAGCCTAATATTTGCTCACCCCGTGTCGCGAGAGTAGGCTAAATGGTAGATTGATATTACAGTTGGGTAGCTATGCTGTTGTAAACTAATTGGGATATGACAGTTTAGTGACTTCAGCAGGACCGGGACTCTTTCTCCCTAATGCAATGCTGAAACTTTTTCTCTGTTCCCTAGTCGTATTTAACCTACGTCTCTTTAAATTTAATAAAGGTCTTTTTTGTGTGTGAATCTTTGCATTTAGATATTTGTTTAGGCGTTGAAAATGTTTCAATTCTAAATGTGATCTAGTCTATTTGTCAGATAGCGAATATCTTGCCATTCTATGAGAACGAGATCTCAAAGAGAGGACCTGTGATATGTTTCGGGGTTCTTTCGGTTGTGTTTAACCAGGAGTACGGGCTGTTTAGATGGTTTAGCATTAGCCGCGGTCAGGGGGTGTTGTACTTTGTGTCGCCAGGGATGCGCTATTGTTGTCTGGCAGCGTGCTGTGTGTCAATCAAAAAGAGCCCTGTTCCCGGCGCCTACAGAGTTGGAGGAAGAGGCTCGAAGGAAAATAGAAAACACGTGCTGTACCACCAAGTAGTGTTTACGCTTAGTCCAATATTGATGTACTTCTGTCTGCTCAAAGTCAACTTATGGCATGACAAGGGGCTAAATAGACGTGCTTGGAGTGATAGGTGATAGGTCTGCAGAGGGAATAGTGAGGGATATCCTGACCAATGAAGGATTATTTGCAGTTTATAGTGGCTTGTGAACCAGTGTCCCTTAATCAGCCATTGAAGTTAAAGCTTCAACATTCATATGCAAGCTCTTTAGGAGCAGTCATAAAGGACATTTGCAATCACGTGTGTCTTTGTTTTGTCAGGCTTAGCCTAAGGGGGTTGGTCTTCAGCTCTCAACTCCTGAGCTTCCAACTATAATGACACACACACACACAGACAGAGGGAGAATCTTACCAATTCGTCAGCACATGTAATATCTTTTGGGAGATAACACTGAATCTGCATGTTTTTATTTATTTACTTATTTACTTAGGCTACTTGCTTGTTTCATTTAAAGGCACTCTAAACATTCCCTAAAGCCACGTTGACTCAATGTTCACAAAAAATGAAAGCTATAATCTCTTTAGAGAAGATACTTAAATTTCCAGTAGCCTATCCACCTAACGCATCAACAGTTAGCAGCCAGTTCAGTTTTAATTGAAACGGCTCAGGAATAGTGCTTAATTATCTGCCTCCTTGAAAAGTTTGGCTCTTCAAAAAAGCATAGCATCTCACTTCATATGAAGTCTATATGAAATTTGTGCTCTTGGATCTGATCAGGAGGCCGTCTTGGGTGAGAATGGGGTTGCGCATAGATGAGTGTAATTTGTGTGTGTGTTTGTGATGTATGCTGCTCTGGAGTGTGGTGGTTAACTGGAATTGATTTAAATGTCTTTCTGCTTCTCGGTCCCAGTGTTTTGTGAAGAGTTTATTAGAGTTCTAAAGGAGCAGTGCTGGGCTGAATGCACGCTTTTGATTTTATCCAGATGGCACAGCCCTCTGCAATGGAGGTGTTCTCAGAAACGCATAAAGGAAATACACACACACACACACTACACACACACACACACACACATACACATACATATACACATGTATACATATGTAATCTACATTCACTCACACACAAACACAAATACACACATACCCTGCTGTTGAAAACCCTCTGATTTCTTTGCTTCTCACTGAATGAATCTAATGTGTTTTTACACAGGGAATCAATTAGTTTTCTGAATTAATAGCATCACTGCAGTCAGCTGTGTTTAGGCTCATGAAAGTAGTCATCGCAATATTGTCAAAATATCTGCAAAAGGCAAACACAAACAGTATCAAGTAATTATTACAGGCTACTGTGGCTTATACTTCTGTGTTCTGTGATATGTGAGTGCTTACTAAGAATAAACACACTCGTGAGGACCATAATCAAAGAACATTTGTATTATTATTTTTATTTCTAAAGGGACTGATAGACATGGAGAACATTATTATGGCCAGACCTTAACAAAACACCTTGTTCATAACAATGTATTATTTAAAAGTTAGTACAACTTCAAAATAACAGTTTAACGCTGGCAATAAAAGAGATGTTGTAGCTTTTGAAGTGTCACAAATTCTCTGTTTAAGTTAGAATACACCTTCTCTTTACATGGAGTAACTCACCAGTGTCTATGCAAAAGAAAATACAGAATGCCTGTGTCCTTACTGAGTGGGTATAATGTGGATGGAATGCTCCGGTACCTGGGCCTCTCATCCACCTCTCTCCGGTATCTTTGAGTAAGCCCATCCCTATCCTCTGAATAATTGAAATAAGGACAGAAAAGTTAATTTGCTAACTGTCTGCGTTTTAGCCGCCTAATCTCAGCTCCGGCTCTTTCATGTTAAAAGGGCCGTCTTGACTGAGCGCCGCAGGGCAGATGTCAGCAGCGCTCTCAGGAAGGTCTCTGAGAACTTGCCTTGATGTGCAGACTCACTGGATGTCGCCCGGAGAGGAGGGATGAAGAAGAGCTGAGCGATCTGTTCCTGCTGTCCATTTTCCCACCACTAAAACTATCAACCTGTCCGAGCTGTGAAAGCGATGTCTTTAAAAGTCTATAATTCAGCCGCTATCAAAACAATCTGGGGGTTATGGAATGGCACAGTGAATCATGTGAGGATTAGGCTATGCTCAGTAATGTTCAGCATACAGTAGTTATAAGTTTTCACAAACAGTTGAAAACATTATTGTGCTTTGCTTTGGTCAAAGGTTGTAAAAATTCAAGAAGCTTTCACCAAATGCTTGACATTGTGGCTCACCTCCTGCTCTACCTTTCTCTCTAGTGTGAAGCACCACTTGCCACCCGCTCTGCTTTTAACAGACACAAGCGTTTGCAGGAGTGCAGCCATTTAGCACAGTTCTAGCCTAGAAGAATTGAAAACTTAGCCTAGTGGTGTTGCGAAAGTTAGAATGGTATAGGTGAAAAAAGAATACCACAACTGCTGGTCCCCCCCCCCCCCCCCTTGTTTGTTGGAGTAATTTAAAGTCGTCTCGTGTTATGACCACTTTACCTGGTGGGAGCGGGTGAAAAACAGAATTCTCAGAACGGCTTCCATCTTTTCACCTTGTAGCATCAGCATGTGGTATTAACATGTAACTAACTGCTTATTGTAAGTCTCTTCTCAGCTCCTTAGCCGTGGTTCTGTTTGGCAGAGATTCTCATTAAGAGACAGGGGCCAGGGGGAGAGCTAAGCTTTCAGCAGGACACCCTGTAGCTGCAATGAGCCCGGCATTATTCCTTAGAGCGAAACCCCATGCTGGCTCTTTGAGTAGGGTGCCCAGAAAGAGCTGTGGTTAGTGAGCGGTTGAATTCCAGAGAGCCTTACGCAAACTTTTGGCTGGACTGAAGTGGTGGGGGTGGGAGGCGAGGAGGTAAGCGACTTCAAAAGCGGGGTTTGGAGGACATGTCAGCACATTTTGTGGTGCACCTTGAATGTGTGTAAGTTGCTCAGAGAAAGCTCTAGTGCCAGAGCAAGGTACTAAGATTAGATTTTTACAAATGAAGGTAGAGATTCACACACACACTCACACTCACACTGTCAGCACAGCCAGATGCAAATCCTCTCAGTCCTTGTTTTGAACCAATTGTTTGCTGAAAAATGTTTGTAGCATTTGCTCTGATACCCTTGCAGTCTGTTTTGGTGTTCTTGAGTTGTTTGATTACATTGGGTTAGTTTTACAAGAAACTGCTTCTGAGTAGATTTTATGACGTGTTTAACTGTGGCTACAGTCCTTCGTCATGCATGCAACTGAAACAGGGACATTGAATTTACACACTGGGCTGCACATTTCCCTGTACCACTGTAGCACTGTGGTGTCCAATCCATCCTGCTTTCATGCTCTCTCTCTTTATCCATGTCCACCGCACACCTCTCCACCCAGCAGTCCTATCTTGTTGGCGTTGCCCTTAGTGCCCCTGACAGTGTCACCAAAGATGTCCCCTAAATCCAATGGGAGATGAATGTTGTTTTGAATAATGCATTGCCACCAGAGGGTAGGTGCCCACTACCAGGGCACTAGCAGCCTCTCTACCCCCACTTTCAGATCTCTGCCAGGCTTCCCATGAAAATTTCATCTCCCCCTCACAAGAACCTCTGTTCCACTCCAGCTCTGTACAGAGGCTCTAATGGGAGGTGACATGATGTGCCATGGGCTAGATTTACTCAGACTTTTATAATTTGCCACACCAACCCTAAATTGCCAGGTTAGGAATGATAAAGATCGAATATGGTCATAACAATGAATTTCCTCATCACATTGAGTTATAGAAGCAGTGAAATGAGAAGTTGGTGATGTCCTTGAGGACCCTATGATCTGGAGGTTCTAGCTGTCTATTCTATTGTATCAGGGCTTTGTAGTGAATCTTTTGTGTAGATTTTGATCTATCAGATCTCAGACTACTACTCATCTAAAATTCTCCAAGTAGTCTAGACTTTTCTGTGTCATGATTACTGTGATCTACAGTTGTAGGTGCCTGGGTCATTGTTTTCCTATCCTCTCCTCTCTCAGTGCAATCCCAATTCCCTGACCTGTGATTGTCTCCAAAACCAATTTTACAACCAATAATTAGTGCTGGAACATTTACACACTGCAAGCAGTCATAGGTCAGTTTATTGACTTAATGGGTGCTAAAGACCCTTTGCCCACAGTGTTTCTGTGTCTCAGTAGCTTAGCAGCATTTCTAAAAGCCAGAAAGCAACACAGGGTAATGTAAATTGGGCTTTTCATCCATTCATTTTTTGGCCTAGGTGTTTACATGCCATTTAATTACCAAATTACATGCCAGCCAAGCAGCATTTTTATCTTGTTTTTTGCTTTCAAGTTGATAAGTGGGTAAGATGAGTAGGAAACGGATTTAGCATTGAGACTTCATCTACACTGGTAGAGGTGATCACGCCATCACTTCTGAAAGAGTTAGTTTATGGCAAATCACTGACAAAGCTTCTAAATGAGTTTGTCTGATGTAAACCCAAGTAATTATTCAGACATTTCAGGAAAGAGGGTCTCTCTCATATCACTTAATCTCACTGGAAGTGGTTCTAGTAGGGAGATGCATAGTGAATAGTGATAGAAGCTCACTGCCTCAGAGCTCTGCAGATTGATGTTGCAGAGAGCCATGGCAGCTTGGTGTGTGTGGCTGTGTGTCCATAGATTTGCACTGGAGGAAAATCTTGCACTTTTGCTGGTTTGTGTTTGCCTGCCTCCTGCACTGTTACAAATGGTATGCAGTCTAAGCTTTGCAAGATGTAGGCGCTTTAATTTAATGAGCAGTCAAAAAAACTTAACTGCAGTTATCAGACAAAAAATACATTTATTTGTATTATTTAAACATTAATGTGGATATTACTCAAAACATGAGAATGCAGGGTAAAAGTGGCTAAACAGCTTATTGGTCAGAGTGTCCTGTGTGGCTTTACTGTTGACATTTCAGATGGCATATATAAAAGCAATAGAACAATTGTTGTGCATCATGTAATATCATCATTGGCTGACAAGTCAGATTAAAAATTGTATTCATGGTATCAATCCTATGTTTGCATCTAATCATTTAAAATACTTGTCTGCATAATTATTTAAAAGACTAGCTTTTGATTCTAAGTCACAGTCATGCCTTTTTTGCTTATTCTCTCTGAGGCAGGTATGGCTAAAAGCACAATTATAATTAATAATATTCAACTGTTTATTTGTTTTTTTGGGGGATTAACTAATAGACTCTGCAATGCACAGACTGCAAATAAAAAACAAAATTACCACTGCATTTTAGTGTGTACAACTAATTATAATGTGCATTTAAATTTTATCAATTTTTACAAGAAATTCAGAGTTGACGAATTACTTAGGCCTGTGGTTCAAGTTAGAAACCCCACAACATAATACTGTAACTATGTCTTAAAGACACCTGTTGTAAGTTCTGTTGTCCTGGCCTATCTTTTGCTTGAGATTGAAAGGTTTTGTCATGTCCTTGTTGGGATCCTTTTGCTGTGTCATTTTTGTCATGTATCCGTTTATGTCATGTTGTGGCTGAGCTATGTTTTGATTGCAGCCCTGTAATGACTGCTTTGATGACTGCGTTGTTTTGTAGCAGTATCATCACTGTGCCCATTTTCGTGTTTGTGTGCTAGCTACACAGTCACACCAAAGTTATGAACGCGTGCAGGAAGACCTCGTGTGTTGACAGAGTAGCACTCTTTGACTCTTTACCACACTACTCAACCACTCATACAAGCAACATAGGAAATAACGGAAAGGGGTCGTTCTGCAAAATATTACCTTTGAGAATAAAGGTGTGAACCGTACTACACAGCTTTACCATTATTTCTACTGTAAGGTATCAAGAAAGCTTGGATGAATCATGAGGATTATTTGAATTCTGAAGATATTAGACATTAGATACTAGTCTTAAAAGTGCTTAGTGTACCTATGTACATTATTTGCACCACTACACATGTTGACTTAAATAAAGAGAAGCTACAACTACCTGCTTTCCCAAAGGAAAAGGCTGAGAGTAATGCCTGTGCACTCAAGAAGGCATGAAGAAACAGTGTGGGATGCCAAAGGAAGTGAAGGAGAGTGAATGTGAGGAGCACAATGCACGACTGAGACAAAATACTTAACCACTTGTTTCTCTTCTGTTTTTGTTCTTTTCTTTGCAGGCTAGCTTTATATGTGTACGAGTACTTACTGCACGTTGGAGCACAGAAATCAGCACAGACCTTCCTGTCCGAGGTAAGAGCAGCTTCCTGTCTCGTGTGGCTATATGGGAATCCATCCCAGTTCCCATTGTATAGTCTGCGCTGGAATGTACATTATGGCATGACGCGGCCCTCCGCAGCCACTGACATGTCTTACAGGGAATGGAATAACACACCATCTTTCCTCAACAAGTTACTTTGCTTTTTAGGGTGCTGGAATAAATATCAGACATTACTGCTTTGGAACTAGGCTTTAGATTATCTGCATTTTTGACCTATTAGTGATTTATTTATTATTTATTAGTGATTTAAGGCATCCTGTTGGTAGTTTGACAAATAATAAATCAGAAATACGTCATATTTAGTAGTCAATTCCACTGCATGGTTGGAGCAAAGGGTGAATTTTGTAAGGAACTTTTTTGGACCCTATTGGCCCCATGCAGTACTGTAGGTTTATTTCAATGTTTTCACTAGTTTTTCTTTGAAAACAACCTGAAAGCAAAGTTATGTCAGACATTGTTAACCCTAATATTGGAACAAGCCCAGTTGCTAGTGAGGTGTACAGATACTGTGTGCCAAACTAGATGGGCTGAAATCATGCCAGCCTAGAGGCACTGCCGCTGCAGGCTTTGCCCGTAGCATATTGAGCCCTACACCTCAGCACTACAGTGTGAGCTACAAAACTGCTCTTAACTGCTGCCACATGTTAAAAGTATGATTTAATCTCCTCTGGTGGAGAGGTGAAATGTGCTCAATTGCTTAATAGCATGTTCTTAACCTGGAGACCTGCAAAAGTGATCCCCCTTTCAGCACAATAAAAAAAGAATACCATTATTTCCAGTTTTATTTGTGGTAGAGGCTGCTGCTCCGCAGGCAACTATTTGTCATAAAGGCAGTGAGTTAGGCAGATGTTCGCTGTATCATTAGGCATGATTTAGTGACCAAAGCACTGTTTAGAATCCTGATTATTTATTTACCTTTTTCTGAGGTTGTAGGCCCAGGGATGAAACAGAGTTTATCTGTTTCTAACATATTCCACGTATTTTTTCTTTCATCCAAGTAATTGTTTCAGATAGACTGAATAAAAAAAATGTTTCTAATGGGCCATCTAATGTGGTCCATCCTAGGCACCTGTTCTCTTACTCTTTACAGTTATAGGATTAGGGGAATTTCTGTATTGGTTATATTGCATGAAAGGTCAAGGATGGGGAACGTACATAATGCTGCTGGATAATAAAAAATACTTGCAGGAAAGAAAAACTAAATTACCTTCCCTCTGTTTAAGCAATGAATGATGGAGAGAGATTGAGGTTCTACATTCTCTTTTGTGCCATTCCACTTCCTTACTTTACTCTGTGTGTGTGTGTGTGTGTGTGGGTAGATAGGTGTTAAGTTCTGGGTCAGAGGAAACGCCAACCACTTCACTCTCTCACAGCTGCCTCCAGCACCTCAGACACACACACGCGCACGCACACACACACACACACACAGCTCACTTCTTCCTATGGGTTTTATCTAGTTCAGCTATGCCAGACTGTTTTTTTTTCTCGTCCTCGCTCTTCTCCTGAACCATTTTGTCAGAGATTCTTTTAATAGTTTGAGTGGTACTAATTCTATCAGCGAACTCGCCCTTTGACCTCCCACGGTGTTAACCAGGATCCTGCCAACTGGATGTAATTAGAAAATAATTAGTCTCCCCCAACCTCTATCTCCACCATCCCACAAAATATAGACAATATTTCCCTGTCATAAGTCAGGTATATGTCGGAAGTAAGAAAGTATCAGTAGTCCCAGTGCTGTTAATTTAGCCATTAACACCTCCTCAGAAGCCACACTCAAGGTGATGACTGTTTACCTGCCTCCTGTATTAGTGTTATGTGCTATGATTCAATTAGAGCCATCTCGTTAAGCTCTAGATGACGCTCACTCTCTTGAGCACACACACAGAAAAACACACACACACAGATACACACACACTCATTCAGTATCTCTCAATCACTCACATGTGCATGCACAATGATGCACGCACACACACACACACACACACATACACACAGATAAACATGCACAATACAAACAAACCCCATCCCTCCCGCGTTAGCACAAAGTTATTTAAGGTGTTAGGTCCCCGCAGGTGAGCTGCAGGAAAACACACCTGTGCTGACTCTATTAATGAGTCTCATGTCACAGGGGACCTGATGCGCCTGCCTGTCAATTAACCCCCAAAGTCCCTCTGTACCCAAGCATCACACACCAACTATGCACGCTCATTCATACAGTCTCATCTCTTAATGGGCACACTCCCTCTCTTGTTCACCCCTGGCTTTAGGACAGGCAACTTCTTGATTCTTACACAACACCTTCCCGTCTATCCAGTTTTATTTGTTTGTGGAGTGCAGCTCCAGTCACTCTGATTTTTTTTCTCCGGAGGACACTCCACTGACTCTGCTCTCAATATATGAAGCCCCACATCTTGACCTCAGATTTTGGGGACACTTTCCCTCTCCTGTCGGTTAGTGTTTCATCACAATCGCACATTCTCTCTCTTTTTTTTCTTACATTTCTTCGTTCTGTCTCACGTCATCCCTCGCCAATTAAACTCCTCCACTTTCTTTCTTCATCTTGATTCTCTCTCTGTCTCTGATTATCGGCGCTGTTTCATGCCTGCATCTGAACACACACTCTCTCCCTCTCATCACTCACTTTGAGAATATGTTACTTCTTGGGTCTCAGTGTTTAATTCGCCCTCTTCTTCAAACATCAGGATGGCATGAAATGGCATGTGGTTCCCCTATACAGTGATTACAGTCCTGGGGCCTTATTTATAAAACTTTTCGGGAGATTCCACTCTGAAAGATTTTGTGCGCAAAAAGTCAGAATTTTCATACGCAAAAAAACAAAACTGATTTATAAAACCATGCGGCTCAAACATGTACACACTTTTCTCGTTATAAATCCGGACTTTTTCTTGCGTAAAGGCCTTTATAAATGAGGCCCCTGGAGTTAAAGAGATGGTCATGTCCCCAAGCTTTAGAGTAGACTGCAACTAAATGCTGAACCAGTACTTATTTGTGTTCTCTGCTTATTCCACCATCTATGAGACATCCTCTCACTCTGTATATTCTCAATGGTCATGGTCACTCTCCCACGGGACAATAAGATGGTTGGCAAATCCAGACAGGCCTGGTCATGTTGGATTCTGTTTGCCATGGCCGTCATCTCTCAAATATTTGTTTGAGTTTGAGACAGGATTCAATTTCCAGAGTTCTCCGAAGTTTCCTATACCCACAAACCACATTTTACTTTCTTTTTACTCTTTCAAAGCCTTTTGCATACAATCAAAGCTTTTTTAACATCATACATACCATTGCCTCCTACAGTCTGATCCACTGGTCAGCATATGGCATTTGCACAAAACATTTGGTTGTGTTTCCAACCATAGTTCGAGGTCACCAGCAGATAATATTCAGGATGTGTTTCTTCCTCTTCGGTCAATTGTGTTGGGCCATGGCTGTGAATAGTTCCCATGAATGTTGATGTTGATATTAGTTGTAATACATTTCTCATCAGTCTCATTCTGGAAGATTTAGCTGAAATTTGCACCACCATTTCATATCTTTCCATACCCTAACACCCTGTGTAATGAACCTAGCAGGTAAATACGCATACAACACTTGGAATGAATCACTGCCTGCCACAGGCTTGTTATGAAATCTGCTGATTCCACAACTTTGTCCTCTAATCTTAGTTGCTGTCATGGCTGTGTGTGTATCTTTCCATGAAACAAGCTGTATATATAGCTGCAGTGCCTCTTTAAAGAGCGCTTACTTTACACTGTCTGACCTCTCTATCTCTCTCTCTGTCTCCCCTGCTCTGTCTGTCTGTCTGTCCATCCATTCCTTACACAGATACGATGGGAGAAGAATATCACACTTGGGGAACCTCCTGGATTCCTGCACTCATGGTGGTGGTAAGTGTTCAGTCACCAATCAGTTTCTTGCCTCCCAAGCTAATGAGTATCGCCAACGTAACCCTAAAGTGGAGACTGTAGGGGCAGTGTGAAGGCAGCAGTGCAGTATCCAGTAATGAGTTCCATACCTCCACATGATGGCAAACGATGTAGCGCTATCTCCACACACCCATAAGAGTCTCTGTCTCTCTTGTGTCAAAAGGGAAAGTCGGAAGACTTGCCTTAAAATATCCCCTCCAAGTCTGTATCTGGCTGGGAAGGCAGCTGCTCTGACAGAAAATAGATCCTTTTCTCGTTTCACATGTGGTAGGCAAAGCAACTCAAAGCAACATCTCAAAGCAACAATGCTACAGTCATCGTCAAGCACAAGACATCATTAGGTTCTAATCCAGCTCCTCAGATCTTGCAACTTTTGCAGCCATCCTCTTTTCTTCCGGGTCTGGAGTCTCAGATGTATCAGGATGTATATGCATCAGAAATGGGTTGGGGGCTCCAGCAGTGCTTGCGGTGAAGCGGATCATGATGCCTGCGTCTCGAGTACCTGCGGAGGTTTGATTGACAGGCATATCTCATGCTCGCTTCAGCTGATGCTCATCAAACATGGGAGTTCATTATTTCCATGTTAATCAAATAATTAGTCAATTACAAGCTTACTGTTGTTGAGCTAATGCATCAATTGTATGCTAAGATGGATAGTTAGCATGCTTGAATGGAGAGGTAGGGGGCCACTTTTTGTGCTGTATTGATCCATTTGTCACACATAACTTGGTCAGTGGTCCAGTATGCACTTCAAAAGGTTTTTTTTTTAAAGATGCCAGAGACTTACACATCCCACTGAAAGCACCCCATGCTTTGGGTGGTTGGAATTCTGTGAACATTCCAGTCATTGAGGTATTTTAGAGGTGGTATTCAGAGACTCTGAGGCAGTGGATAATGTCACAGAAGCTGGTTGTGGGTTTGAGGTGAGGACAGGGCTTGGTTTGATGTGTGTGTGTGTGTGTATGTGTGCATGCGCGGGAGGGAGCGGGAGTGTGTGTTGGAGGCCTCAGAGGGACCTGACCCAGGAGAAGGGGGTGCTTGCAGGGCTGCCAGCACGTGGATGCAAAAGAGGGCTCACCCATCCACCAACCCGTCCCCTCCCTAGTCAGGGTCCCCCTCCTCCCCCAAAACAAAAGCTCCAGATGGTAAGGGAAAGCCCCCACCCCCGCACAACACGCCCCTCCTCCCGCCACCTTTGTCTGGGTCCTGTCCTTTGTTTGCGGAAGAGACCCCAAACGGATTAACCCGTTGCATTCCTCCCCCCTCCTCTTTGTGTTAAACAACCCCCCCCCCCCCCCCCCCCCCCCCCCCCCCCCCCCCCCCCCC